>JAMZAV010011903.1:0-52719 GCA_024449915.1 Sweltsa coloradensis
GCACAAGATGTTGGATTTGCGCAACAAGCATCGTGGGATGTGTTGCAAATAACAAATTGCATAGTGTGATGCCCACATTGACTAACAAAATTCGTCCACTACGTCTCGACTCTCACGTAGAGAAGAGGTGGTATTGTCTAGAATTCGTATAGGCCATACACGCCTAACACACGGATATCTCTTAACCAGAGAAAAGGTTATTCCCATATGTGACACATGTGATGTACCTTTAACCGTGCATCATATGCTAGCAGAATGTGCCAAATATGATGCATTGCGCACGCAATTTGATCTCTCCCAATCATATGAAGAACTTCTATCATATGATAACGGCGACAAACTTTCTAAATTTCTCATCCATTGTAATCTATTTAACAAAATTTAATTCACATCTTAAAAAATTGGTTTCTTTTCTTTATTTTCATTTACATACATAACTTTTATTTTGCTATTACTTTCTTCATCATCAATTTATTTTGTTATTTATACACTTAGAAAACAATCTAATCATCAAACATACCTGCATTCACTCTTCTCATTTCCTTTCATTCACAGGCGGCGCAATATGACCTAACCGGTTGAAGCGCCCTAGTTTCTCACGTCGTCGTATAACGACCGCGAAGTGAGAACCCCCCTTTCCTCCCCTTACCCGTGGCTTGTTCTGACCAGCATGGCCCCCTCCTCCCCATCACTTAGGCTAGAGTGTTGCATTATGACCTTACGGTTGACGCGTCCTTAATCCATTTTTTTTTAAATCATCAAACATACCTGCATTTACTCATCTCATCAACTTTCATTCACAGGCGGCGCAAAAAAAACTTAACCGGTTGAAGCGCCCTAGTTTCTCACATCGTCGTCGTCGGCTTGTTCACGTGTTCTTAATCTAAAAAAAACCAAACGGTTATGTAGATCGGTACTCTGTCTGAGACTGGTTTAGTTTTGGTCCAGAGCATGACTCTGCTAATCGTACAAGGCGATTCAAGAGAAATGTCAAAATCGGTCGTAAACATCAGCTAGAAACTTGGGGCGAGCTCTGGCAATCGTCCGTCTGTAACCTTGCCCCTTCCCCTTTGACGACCTCCCGACGACTATGCAAACAATGACACTACGAACAATGTCAAAGACGATAACAACCGCGACGTGCAAACCCCCCACCCCCCTATCCTCCCCTACTCGTGGCGGGTTTTCAGACCAGCATGGGCTTCTCATATCTTCTGGTCTAGAGTGGCGCATTACGATCGACTGGTTAACGCACCCTTAATCCAAATAATATATTCTCTTTCATAAAGTTAGAATCGTTACCGTCGTCGGGGATCTTGTCTCCTTCCCTTGACGACCCCTCGACGACGATGACGACAATGACACAATGAACGATGACAAAGACGATGACTACTGCGACGTTTGAAAACCCCCTTCCTCTGTTTACCCGTGGCTGGTTCTGACCAGCATGGGACCCTCCTCCCCATATCCTCTAGGCTTGAGTGGCGGATTATGACTTGACGGTTGACGCGTCCTTAATCCAAATAAACTTAAAATAAAAAATTAATATACACACTTCTACAAAACAATATAATCATTAAATACACCGTTAACTCATCTCATCAACTTTCAATACCACAGGCGGCGCAATATGACCTAACCGGTTGAAGCGCCCTAGTTTATCACGTCGTCGTCATACAGTCTCCTCGCTACTAGGAGTCTCTTCTGCACCAAGTTCTTTGTTAGCGAACACGGCTCGAGTTATTATAATTCCTCCTGTTTGCTGTCACTGCCCGGGACAATGGGTGTTCTGCCACCAGCGCACCTTGTTAACAGTCACACTTGTCGGCTTTCGAAGCTTTCAAAGTAATGAGGCTGGGAGGTTTTTGTGAAGCTACGCGACATGCTTCAGAGTTTAGAGCGAAGAGGAAAGTGTAATTACCGACGAGAAGAAAATTATATCATTTGTAATTGCTTAAAAAAATTGGATTCCCTTGGTGTAAATTACAATAAAATGTAAGATAAAATTAATGGAAGACGCCAAAAACAGGTTTTTAATTTTTAAAGTCTCCTCTTCAGCAAAATATGTTTCTGCTGCTGAATCGACTTTTCTAACCCCCTTTCCTCCCCCTACCCGTAGCTGGTTCTGACCAGCATGGGCCGCTCCTACTCATAACCACTAGGCTAGAGTGTGCATTATGCCTCACGGTTGACGCGACCTTAATCCAATTAAACCAAAATGCCCTTCCTCCCTTTACCCGTGTCTGGTTCTGACCAGCATGGACCTCTCCTCCCCATATCCCTTAGGCTAGAGTAGTGCATTATGACCTCACGGTTGACGCGTCCTTAATCTAAATAAACCATAGACGCGGCAATAAATTCGTTTTGATTTGTGTTATCTTTGTATCTCGGACATTGACCTGGGTATACACTATGTCCAATTATTTTTGAGCGAGCGTAGCGAGCGTCTCCACTTGACTCTTATGGCTCGAATGTCTGTTTTTTTTTCTGTTACTGCTTCGGTACAGGTCGCACCGTTTCTCTGATCGACCTGAAATTTTGCACACATGTACATACCACCTAGGCGGGTTGCTGTATAGTTTTTGAACAAAATCTGATTTTGGTTATAAAAAATAAAAAATAAAAAAAATAAAATAAAAAAATAAAAATGTTCCGATCGTTATCAATGTTTGCAGGGTCAATAAGTACAACATTCTCTCCTATTTTACAAATTTTCAGCTAAATCGGTCAAGACCTTAAGTAGTGTAGATAGAAATTACATTTTAACAAAAGTAACGTTACCATGGCAACGAAAAGTCTCACTATGCACTGCCACCTAGAAGTAATCAAAATACTATCGAGGAAGCAGTGTTTTATTTGATATCAAAGAGTTTAAATAGTTTTCCCAAAGAAATGATGTCAAGGTCCTCTAGATGGCGGTGGATTTTATCCATTCTCTCCTATTTTACAAATTTTCAGCTAAATCGGTCAAGACCTTAAAGACTTATTGGTATGTAACATTATAAGAATGTCGTACTCGGGTCGTGTTGCACGTACCGGTGCTTGCTCAACAACGCGACGGGACTATAGCGTTTTCCTAGTATTTTATATTTTTTAATTCTAGAATAGTATTTAAATGTTGACTATAATATGTTGTCTTTGATGAGTATGAAGAAGTGCATTAACTTAATAGGAAGGTTCTTTCGAAACATTCCATGTGTTGAAATCATGATATTTTAAATAAGTTTGGATATTATTACTTTCCCCCGTCTGGGTCCGGCGTAGATTTTGGCCCAGAGCATGGCTCTGCTAATCGTAAAAAGCGATTCAAGAGAAAAAGTCCACCTTGCAAACATCAGCTAGTAAGAATGGTAGAATATTACTCCCCGAATCTAGAGGCGAGCTCTGGCAATCGTCGCCGGGGACCTTGCCCCCTTCCCTTGACGATCCCCCGGCGACGATGACAAAGACAATGACACCACGAACGATGACAAAGACAATGACGACCGCGACGTGAGAAACCCCCCTTCCTCCCCTTACCCGTGGCTGGTTCTGACCAGCATGGGCCCCTCTTCCTCCCCCCCCCCCCCCCTAGGTTAGAGTGGTGCATTATGACCTAACGGTTGACGCGTCCTTAATCCAAATAAACCAAAATCCAATGTTTTTTTGTTTGTTTTTGTTTGTTTTTTTGTTTTTTTGTCTGTTTGTTCGCTCTCTACCGGGCAAACGGCATATGCGATCTTTATGAAAATTTGAGGGAACCTTTTTTCTCCCTGAACTTAGAGGTGTATTGTTTTTGGGTACAATCGAATAAATATTTCTCATAAATATCGTACTTTTACGATTTTTTTCGATTTTTAGTGCGATATTTTCGTCACATTTGGGCCGATTTTGACCAATCGGGAGGGGCTACAACGTTCATTTTTAACATGGACTTTAAGGTTATGGTGATGTAGTACCTTTTGAAAGAAAAAGTTAAAAAGATTATCCAGAATGCATAGATATAAAGGTTTTAATATAAGTTTTTTGAGGAATATAATAACAATTAACAAGTAACAATAGAAACTTGACAACAATCACCTATAATGCGTTCAAAAAGCACTTGATAAGTAAAGAGAAACTAAAAACTTACAAAAAAGCTCATCCATCAACGCGACGGGACTTAAGCGTATTCCTAGTATACGTCTTATTTTCTTGAGCATTGCTCTTCTTCTCTTTCTCCTCATTTCTTGTCTGGGGCCGGGGTAGAATTGGCCCAGAGCATGGCTCTGCTAATCGTAAAAGGCGATTCAAGAGAAAAAGTCCACCTCGCAAACATCAGCTAGAAAGAGCGGATCTTACTCCCCGAAACTAGAGGCGAGCTCTGGCAATCGTCGTCGGGGACATTGCCCCCTTCCCTTGACGACCCCCCGGCGACGATGACAATGACACAACGAACAATGACAAAGACGATGACGACCGCGACGTGAGAAACCCCCCTTCCTCCCCTTACCCGTGGCTGGTTCTGACCAGCATGGGCCCTTCCTCTCCCCCCCCCTCCCTCCTTAGGCTAGAGTGGTGCATTATGACCTAACGGTTGACGCGTCCTTAATCCAAATAAACTACAGTCGGATTGTCACAACTCGTTAAAATTATTTTATATCTTAAACATATACACGGTTACATTCAATCAGATACGATGTTGGCAACGTTTTATCGTTGCTAATATGAGTGTATTAACTCACTTACTTTCATCATCATTTTATTTTGTTATTTATGCACTTAGAAAACAATCTAATCATCAAACATACCTGCATTAACTCTTCTCATTTAATAAACCATTTCTCATTTACTTTCATTCACAGGCGGCGCAATATGACCTAACCGGTTGAAGCGCCCTAGTTTCTCACGTCGTCGTCGTCCATAACTTATGATACTTCTCAACAAACGTCATGATGAAAATATATTGAGACAGTTTTCGATCTACCTTTTGAGAATAGTTATCTATAGCGATAAATTACATTTTGAATTCGATTAATACTCGATTTACTTTTATAACAGGATGGTTAATAGATGTTTGAATCCCCCGTCTGGGTCCGGGGTAGATTTGGCCCAGAGCATGGCTCTGCTAATCGTAAAAGTCGATTCAAGAGCAAAAGTCCACCTCGCAAACATCAGCTAGTAAGAGGGGTGTATATTACTCCCAGAACTAGAGGCGAGCTCTGGCAATCGTCGTCGGGGACACTTCCCCTTTTCCTTGACGACCTCCCCGACGACGATGACAATTGATACAACGAACGATGAAGATGATGACGAAGACGAAGACGACGACGACCGCGACGTGAGAATCTCCCTTTCCTCTCCTTACCCGTGGCTTGTTCTGACCAGCATGGACCCTTCCTCCCCATATCCCCCACCTTGATAGAGTGGTGCATTATGACCTAACGGTTGACGCGTCCTTAATCCAAATAAAACATAAAACTCATGAAAGTCATTTATTTAACAAAATTGTAATCTCATCATCACACACATTTAACTTTTTATTCAAATAAATATTATTTTTATTTTTGCTGCTACTTTTCTCTTCATTTTTTTCTTTTTTTTGATAACTTGGATAACAATAAAAATATCAAACACACCATGAACTTATTTCAGTAACTTCTTTATCACAGTCGGGACAATGAGGCACTAGTTTCTCACGTCGTCGTCGGTGATTGAGATTATCTTGACCCCAAAAATTATTTTTAGCTACATAATTTGTAGCATAAAAGTACACTAAAATTACCGTTTAAAATTTATTCTTGTGAATGTGATTTTCCACGAATATTTCCAATTTTTTTCTATTCAGAAATTTGCGAAAATTGGCGTTTTGGGAAATTTCTTAAATTGGTTTTAACCTGCTTCTTTTTGTTCCACGTAGATACTAGAGCATCACACCAATCTAAAATGGCCCTTTATAACATGGTGTCTTGAAACTGTGCACAAATATACACTCAAACACACAAAGGTATACATTCTAAAATCACACCTCTTATTGGTAATCAGCATAAGTTGACCGAACCACTTACCAAATTTTTTAAAAAAGATAGAGGATTTATAGAAAATTTTTATAGTACCTACGTCAATAATGACCAATATTTTTTTGGATAAAAATCCTTAAGTGAATGCAGGTATGTTTGATGATTAGATTGTTTTCTAAGTGTATAAATAACAAAATAAATTGATGATGAAGATAGTAATAGCAAAATAAAAGTTATGTATGTAAATGAAAATAAAGAAAAGAAACAAATGTGTAAAATTCACATCTTACACATTTGTTTCTTTTCTTTATTTTCATTTACATACATACTTTTATTTTGCTATTACTTTCTTCATCATCAATTTATTTTGTTATTTATACACTTAGAAAACAATCTAATCATCAAACATACCTGCATTCACTCTTCTCATTTCCTTTCATTCACAGGCGGCGCAATATGACCTAACCGGTTGAAGCGCCCTAGTTTCTCACAAAAAAAAAAAAAAAAAAAAAAATAAGGTCACGGGGCACATAAATTGTCCATGTTATTTCTTATGGGAGAAATTTGCCAAAATACGAAGTTTGACAATTTTTTTAGGGTCACATTGAACCAATTTTTTTTCTGTTAATTTCTAAATAAACTTATTAGCCTGAATTAAATATTTTTCTTTAGTTTAGCTGGTGAATACCCCTTTAAGGAGAGATATGTTAATCCATGAGCGAAACAACAAACGATTGCATATTTAAATATGGGTAGACATTTAAGTTTAGTTTGTGCTTATTACGTATATAATAATTGCATTACGCAAATACTTTGCAAAGGAATCTCTAATGCACACCTCCCCCGTCTGGGCTCGAGATAGAATTGACCCAGAGCATGGTTCTACTAATCGTAAAAGGCGATTCAAGAGAAAAAGTCCACCTCGCAAACATCAGCTAGTAAGAAGGGTAGTATTTTACTCCCCGAAAGTAGAGGCGTGCTCTGGCAATACTTGTCGGGGACCTTGCCCCCTTCCCTTGACGACCTCTTGACGACGATGACGACAATGACACCACGAACGATGACAAAGACAATGACGACCGCGACGTGAGAACCCCCCCCCCCCCGCCCTTTCCTCCCCTTACCCGTGGCTGGTTCTGACCGTCCTCCCTATATCCCCTAGGCTAGAATGGTGCATTATGACCTAATGGTTGACACGTCCTTAATCCAAACAAACAAAAAAAACTAAAAAACCTACGCGGTTGTAGCGCCCTTGATTCTTGCGTGATCTATATCCACGTGCGGGCTACTATTCGAAATGTGCATGCTCCCTTCGGGTCTTATACTTGTGCATTATTTATTATGGGTCTACAAGTTGATGTGAATAAAAAGTCGATAAATTATGAACTTTTCTTCATAATTTGAACATTGAATTTGATTGAAATGTTTTTTTCGTTGTAAATATCGAGACCTGAAAAGCTAACATCAGGAGTAATGTCAGATAATCAATAACGCGTTTACCTGCTACTTCCGGAATCTTGACAGAACTGACGTTCAGCAATATTAATGATTCGTGGGTCACCTCAACAGCCACGGCTCATAATATTGGTGCTAGGCCAACTTGAGTGTCAAGTTACTTCTTTTTTATTTCCTTTTTCCCGAAATTATAAAACTATATAATATAAAACATAATACAAACTAATTTCACTTAACTTACACTATCTCAGGCAGCGCAATATGACCTAACCGGTTGAAGCGCCCTAGTTTCTCACGTCGCCGTTGGCGTGTCATCTCATCCATCTACTCATAGAGAGTCGTATTATGACCTTAACTAAAGGTACATTCACTGTATCTTTGATCGGATATATAGTTTGTAACTCATAGCTGTATTAAAATGTGGAATGCATTTATCCTATCAATTAAATATTACATTTTATATGGTAAATTACTGATTTTCGAGCTCTGACTGTGGTGAAATAAGATTGAAAAGTCAAGTTTGGTACATTTTGTTCTCTAATTGTTTTTGTTTACTTTATATATAACACTTAGAATATTTTTCACGTTTTAATATCTATTTTTTAATACATTTTACCTATGAAATGTTGTTAAAACTAATTCATAGAATGTATGCATTCGGACCATAATGTAAAAATAACAGTGTTTTAAACTATAAAAAATGATTTCGTAGAGGTGATGTCGGCAATTCAATGGGTCAGGTAAAAATTAACGTTGAGTGTCTCCGCAGATAATAAGGCGACGTATATTTTGACTCATCTTCTTTGATTTATCGCTACAACAACCCAGAATATGCCTTGTAGACGCTACACGCTGTCGGTATAAATACTGAGAAAATTTAATTCTACGTTCATATAACAAGCTTGCAAGGAATAAAGTGTTACATTTATAACTGTAGGCCATGATATAAAAGTAAAATAAAGAGGACTAGGGAGACGTTTTTCCCATTGTAAGAAATCTTGGAGTATGTTTCAACAGCTTTCTCGACTTTCAAGATGGTACTTCTTTATACTTGAAGTCTCATTCTTTTCTGCTTTCATTACTTTCTGTTTTTCATTTGAACAATGTGAGCTGAAAGTCATGACCATGGGCGTTTTCAAGAGAAGCGTTCTAGTGTTGCCCAAACCAGAATGTGTTTGTAAGTTTACCTAAGGTGAAAAGGTGAATTAGCAGAATATATAAGACAACCATGTAAGGGGAGACTGGCCTAATATTTCATAACCAAGGATTAAATTCTGTTACATTGATAAGGTGAACATAGTCATGATGTTAATATTGTTTACGTTTAGTTTGACTGTTAACTTTATTTAAACTAAAATGCAAATATTTAATCTAATTGACAAATATTTTTTAATGTGAAATTTGAAAAAGGGTTATTTGCCATCCGTGAAGCTCTTAAATACATTCTACGTTGTCGATGTGGAAAATACATTTTGTGTTCAGATAGCTTGAGTTCACTTCAAGCTATAAAACTCATGTATTCAAGTCATCATTTGGTACAAGACAACCAATTAAAAGAGTTTTGCTGGATACCTGGACACGTGGGCATAGAGGGAAATGAACACGCTGATCGGGCTGCTAAGGAAGCTTCCCGGCGTCTCGACGTTGATTTCAATCTAGTTCCCGTTCCAGATGTCAAGAGTGGATTCAAGCAATGATTGTTGGATTTCCGACAAGCTTCTTGGGATGTGGTGCAAAATAACAAATTGCATAGTGTGATGCCCACACTGACTAATAAAATTCGTCCACTTACGTTTCGACTCTCTCGTAGAGAAGAGGTGGTATTGTCTAGAATTCGAATAGGCCACACACGTCTTACTCACGGATATCTCTTAACCACAGAAAAGGTTATTCCCATATGTGACACATGTGATGTAACCCCGTCTGGGCCCGGGGTAGAATTGGCCCAGAGCATGGCTCTGCTAATCGTAAAAGGCGATTCAAGAGAAAAAGTCCACCTCGCAAACATTAGCTAGTAAGAGCGGAGTATCTTACTTCCTGAAACAAGAGGCGAGCTCTGGCAATCGTCGTCGGGAACCTGGCCCTCTTCCCTTGACGACCCCCCGGCGACGATGACAATGACACAACGAACGATGACAAAGACGATGACGACCGCGACGTGAGAAACCCCTCTTCCTCCTCTTACCCGGGCTGGTTCTAACTAGCATGGGCCCCTCCTCCCCCCCACCCTTAGGCTAGAGTGGTGCATTATGACCTAGCGGTTGACGCGTCCTTAATCCAAATAAACCAAAAAATTTAACCGTACACCATATGCTAGCAGAATGAACCAAATATGATGCATTTCGAATGCAATTTGATCTCTCCCAATCATATGAAGAACTTCTATCATATGATAACGGCAACAAACTTTCTTAATTTCTCATCCATAGTAATCTATTTAACAAAATTTAATTCACATCATACACATTTCTTTCATTTCTTTATTTTCATTCACATACATAACTTTATTTTGCTATTACTTTCATCATCATGATTTTATTTTGTTATTTATACACTTAGAAAACAATCTAATCATTCGAGAGAAAAGTCCACCATGCAAACATCAGCTAGCAGGAGGGGAGTATATTACTCCCAGAATCTAGAGGCGAGCTCTGGCGGTCGTCGTCGGGGAACATTCCCTTCCACTTGACAACCTCCCTGACGACGACGACAATGATAACACGGACGATGACACAGACGAAAACGACTACGACGTGGGGGAACCACCAATCCCTGCCCTCCTCGTACCCTCCCTTTCCCTCTGTCCTTTGCCTGAGCCCGGCCTGATTTCACCACAGACCACAGGCCCCCCCGACCCGACCCCGGCCATGATCACGCCCCGGCCCCTTGCCCCCGGCCACCTTCTCCCATGCCCTCCCCTTGCTTGTGGCTGGTTCTGACCAGCACAAGCCTGTCCACCCCGCGTCTCCCCACGTCACCCCTTACGTTCCTCCCCTTTGGAAAATATATAGTTATAACCTAACTAATAAACTACATTATCACAGGCGCAATATGACCTAACGGTGGACGCCCCCTTAAACCTAAAAAACAATAACAATAACAACAATCAAACATACCTGCATTAACTCTTCCCATTTACTTACATTCACAGGCGGCGCAATATGACCTAACCGGTTGATGCGCCCTAGTTTCTCACGTCGTCGTCGTCGCCGGGCCCGCGTGAAGCTGATGCCTCTGCACAGATAGTAGTAACGGCACTTTGAAGTAATTAGCACTGCTATCGTCATGGCTTCCTTATCTTTTATTAACTTTGAAATTAAAATCCAATCACCCAAACACACAACAAATTTAATTAATTAACTTACAATATCATTGGCGGCGCAATATGACATAACAGGTTGAAGTTCCCCTGTTTCAAACGTCGTTGTCCAAAATCCGTAAAAGAGTTATACTTGACTGGGTATAGAAAAAATTATTATTGCTTTTCGATGTGCATTTCCTGCCTGTTAGGAACACCATCTTATACATAGAACTAAGATTATTGTAAAGTGAAAAGTATGCAAAACAAGTTACATTTTCTGAACAGGTGAATGAAAAAGACGATGACGACAATGACTTGAGAACCTCTCGCACCCCCATCTGGGCCCGGGGTAGAATTGGCCCAGAGCATGGCTCTGCTATACGTAAAAGGCGATTTAAGAGAAAAAGTCCACCTCGCAAACATCAGCTTCTATGAAGGGTAGTATTTGACTCCCCGACAATAGAGGCGAGCTCTGGCAATCGTCGTCGGGGACCTTGCCCCCTTCCCTTGACGACCCCTCGACGACGATGACGACAATGACACCACGAACGATGATGAAGACAATGACGACCGCGACGTGAGAACCTCTTTCCTCCCCTTACCCGTGGCTGGTTCTGACCAGCATGGGCCCCTCCCCCCCCCCCCCCCCCCCCCCCTAGGTTAGAGTGGTGCATGATGACCTTAAAGTTGACGCGTCCTTAATCCAAATAAACAATACCCCCCCGTCTGGGCCCGGGGTAGAATTGGCCCAGAGCATGGCTCTGCTAATCGTAAAAGGCGATTCAAGAGAAAAAGTCCACCTCGCAAACATCTGCTAGAAAGAGCGGAGTATCATACTCCCCGAAACTAGAGGCGAGCTCTGGCAATCGTCGTCGGGGACCTTGCCCCCTTTCCTTGACGACCCCCCGGCGACGATGACAATGACACAACGAACGATGACGAAGACGATAACGACCGCAACGTGAAAACCCCCCTTCCTCCCCTTACCCGTGGCTGGTTCTGACCAGCATGGGCCCCTCCTTCCCACCCCCCCTTAGGCTAGAGTGGTGCATTATGACCTAACGGTTGACGCGTCCTTAATCCAAATAAACCAAAAAAAAAAACCGTCTGGGCCCGGGGTAGAATTGGCCCAGAGCATGGCTCTGCTAATCGTAAAAGGCGATTCAAGAGAAAAAGCCCACCTCGCAATCATCAGCTAGTAAGCGGGGAGTATATTACTTCCCGAAAGTAGAGGCGAGCACTGGCAATCGTCGTCGGGGACTCTTGCCCCCTTCCCTTGACGACCCCCCGGCGACGATGACAGTGACACAACGAACGATGACAAAGACGATGACGACCGCGACGTGAGAAACCCTCCTTCCTCCCCTTACACATGGCTTGTTCTGGACCAGCATGGGCCCCTCCTCCCTCCCCCCTTAGGCTAGAGTGGTGCATTATGACCTAACGGTTGGAAAATAAACTAAAATAAAATAAATGAAAATAACAAACAAAAAACTTTCCTTTCCATAAGACCCTCTCCTCCTACGACGCCCATGACAGTACAAACAATGATAAAGACGTCAACTGCTTGAATAACCCACTTACCACCCTTGTTTTATGGCTTAATCTGTCGGTTGATGCGATCCTTAAACAATATAAACATCGAAACTAACTTTAAGGTAGGCTACTATGTCAGTTAACTTCGAGTATCCATCATTTAGATTGTGTGAAAATTACCTATAATTCGATAACCCAAACTTAAGACGAACTTTGTTGCTGAAAGATGATTTACAAGGTCTTACTTCTAATACGCACTTCATTCCTCATTTTGGCCCCATCTCTCCAACTTTATTTACAGGAAAAGCGTGTTTTATGAGTGTTTAAACTCCCAGAATATGAATTTTGATTGGGCAAGGGATAACTCCTTGAAAACCAAAAATTTTTCTCATAAAAATTGCTAAACCATCAAAAACAAGCATCATGGATAAGTGGAATTTCAAAAGAGGTGGATTCCTACCTTAAATTTAAAGGCGCTTGAATATTAAAACATGTAACAGCTCTCAAGATCCTATCGTAAATCGTCTAGCTTGCCAGAGGCCAACCTGGTTATGTATTATTCTGGGCTGAACTTAGCCCGATAAATACTTGTTTGCTCTTTTATGTCAGTGATAATGAACAGAATGGCTAGTTTTGTTATTATAGGGCGAACGTGAGCTTTCGTTGTTCTTAGTTTAGACTTATGTGAGAATAAATAAAATAGTTTCAAAAGTTCACAGAAATGATACTTTCCTCAAATCAACAGCTGGCTTTGAACAAAATAATCTTCACAAGAAGTAATATATTTAACATTTTAAATTCCCCCATTCAAGAGATAAAGTCCATCTCGCAAACATCAGCTACAATGTAAGGAAGTATTTTACTCCCCGAAACTAGAGGCAGGCTCTGGGAATCGTCGTCTGGGACATTGCCCTCTTCCCTTGACGACACCTCGACGACGATTGTTTCAAAGACACCACGAACGATGACAAAGACAATGACGACCGCGACGTGAGAACCCCCCTTTCCTCCCTTACCCGTGGTTGTTCTGACCACATGGGCCCCCTCCTCCCCCCCCCTAGGCTAAAAGTGGTGGGATTGGGGACCTTACGGTTGACGCGTCCTTAATCCAAATAAAAAAAAAACACCCCCCTAGGCTAGAGTGGTGCATTATAAAACCCAACGGTTGACGCATCCTTAATCCAAATAAACCAAAAACGGTTTTTTTTAGTTAGATAATGTGATAATAAATAAAAGGGTTTAAAAAATGGACAGAACTGTATTTTCCTAATATCAACAGCTGGCTTAGAATAATATAATCTCACAAAAAATGATATTTTAAACTTTTAAAATTTCCCCATCCCAAAAAATTTGTTAAACCATATTTATTCGCATCAAACGCATTTCATTTAATTTTTTAGGTTATTTTAAATCCAATAATTACATTTCTTTTTCTGTCAACTATCATTCCCTTTTATTTTTATTTTTTGCAAATTAAGATAACAATATTTATAAAGTACACGAAACACACCTTAAATTCATTTCATTAAAAAAACAACATCAGTATCAAAAGGCGACGCAAAATGACAACCACGGTTCAAGCGCCTTAGTTTCTCACGTCGTCGTCTTTTATCATTTCCTGCAAAAGGAAGTGTAGTATATTTTTATGATGAATTACCCCAACAACGAAATCTTTGACCATCTCGGAAACATCAGCTGGTACATAGTAGCCCCGACGACAATGACAACACAAAAGATGACAACTAATATGATCACCAACGTGAGAACGCCCCCCCCCTTTCACCGCCATTCCCGTGGGTGGTTTTGACCAGCAGAGGATTTTCCCCCACCCATTTCCTTAGGCTAGAGTTACTATAATCAAAATAATTTTCTTGCCTTTTATAAACTTAGTAAACAATATAATCATCAAACACACCATGCTCATTTCACTATTTTTTAGTATCACAGGCGGCGCCCAAATTTTTCCTAACTGGTTGAAACACCCTATTTTTCTCACGTCGTCGTAGACTTTAGGGCCTAACCATGACCTTACGGTTGTCGAGCATTTAATCCATATTAACTTAGCAAAATAGAGTGGCACAATATAACGGTTGACGCGTCCTTAATCCAAACAAACTAAAACCATTTAAAAAATAAAGATGTAAGAATGATGTTTTGTTGAAAGTGTAGATGTGCGTGGATATTTGGTGGAGGTGCCGGGTTTCATTTTGTCTAGTGCTGCAACTATAATTTACGCTAACTAGGAAGCTTAGCAAACGCTTTTTTTAGTCGCGTTGATGGTTGAGCTTTTTGTAAGTTTTTAGTTTGCGTGGGACCACTTTTTTTTCCTTAACAAGTGCTTTTTGAATGAATTGTAGGTGATTGTTGTCACAGTTTCTATTGTAACTTGTTATTGTTATTTTAAACCTAAAAAAACTCATATTAAAACCTTTATTCTATAGATTCTGGCTAACTTTTTCAGCTTTTTCTTTCAAAAAGCAATACATCATCATTACCTTAATGTCCATGTAAAATTTGAACGATGTAGCCCAACCCGTTTGGTCAGAATCGACCCAAATGTCACAAAATATCGTACTAAAAATCTAAAAAAAGTCGTAAAAGTACGATATTCATGAGAAATATTTCTTCGATTGTACCCAAAAAAGGGGCAGGTTAAAGTTTAGAGATTTCGAAAGTCCCCTCCAATTTTCATCAAGATCGCATAATATGCCGTTTGCCCAGTAGAGAGCAAACAAACAGACAAAAATGCAAAAAATTAAAATAAAATAAACACAAGAGCTTATTTTTCACACAGTGAAATTGAAGTCTTCGCTTCGCTCATCCAATAAGATAGTAGAATAGCATTCAAAGGTCTTATTGATGTTAATTTGTACAAGAAATATATCACTTGTCAACCATGACGGGAGAAAACCCCACCCACCCCCCACCCCTTCCCCGCTGTGTCTGGTTCTGACCAGCATGGGCTCCTCCTCCCCCTGGCCTCTAGGCTAGAATGGTGCATTATGAACTAAATAACCCCAAAAATAAACAAAACTATAAGTATAACCCTTCAGCCAAAAAACAGATTTTCTGGTTTGTTCCAGTTGCATCACTTCCAGGCTAGTTGTCTTTTGCATCTCCATTTAATGTGTTATATACTATCATATTTAATTAATTAATATTATTAAAATATTATTGTTTCATAGTTGGATTAACAATTTTTTATTTAAGGCGACAAACCTTTCATATTTCTTATTTTTACCACATTAACAAATACATTATATTTTTTATCCATAAAAATAATTATTCTTTTGCTATCATCTTATCACTATCGCTATCATCTCCCATTGTCTTATATTCTTTAATCTTAGAAAACAATGTTATCAATTGTACACAAAAAACTTATTTAATGACAAAGACGATGACGACCGCGACGTGAGAAATCCCCCTTCCTCCCCTTACCCGTGGCTGGTTCTGACCAGCATGGGCCCCTCCTTCCCCCCCCCTTAGGCTAGAGTGGTGCATTATGACCTAACGGTTGACGCGTCCTTAATCCAAATAAACCAAAAGTAAGTAGCTTACAGTATCGCTACCGGTGCAATATGACCTAACCGGTTAAAGCGCCCTAGTTTCTCACGTCGTCGTTGTTTACACGTGTTATATGCTAAGGCAGCCACAATTTTGTGACAGGTTTTGTAAACTGACAATAAAAACCACTCTTCACAAATTTTTAAAAATCGACGAAACCACGATAAAACCTAGTAAATACCACCATTTGTAATCTTAAGAAAAAAAATAATCTGGGGTTAAGGGCCTCAGACACCAGTGGCGGTTTTTACCCACAACTCCCGTTAAACAATATATTACTTCAATTCAAACCAAACGTCCCCCCGTCTGGGCCCGGGGTAGAATTGGCCCAGACCATGGCTCTGCTAATCGTAAAAGGCGATTCAAGAGAAAAAGTCCAACTTGCAAACATCAGCTAGAAAGAGCAGAATATCTTACTTCCCGAAACTAGAGGCGAGCTCTGGCAATCGTCGTCGGGGACCTTGCCCCCTTCCCTTGACGACCCCCGGAGACGGTGACAATGACACAACGATGTGTCTATGTGTGGCTCGTTGGTCTTGTTGTGTGGCTCGTTGGTCTTGTTGTTAGCGTATCTGCTTCCAATGCAGAAGGTCCAGGTTCGATTCCCGCTAAAGTCAGTAGTTTTTTAACTTCTGATTTGGACTAAGTCCATCAGTTCTTATCTTAAAAGTTTGTAAACGGTGATTTTGGAGCCGTGCTAGCAACGAAGCACATAATAAATTTCAGAGGTCTTCTCAATCGTGCCTTGTTGATTCTGGTGTTGATTCGCGGGTGTTTCGCACTGTCCATACCACTGATTGCTATATTTCCTATTAAAAATATCGATCTTTGGTTGGTTTATCGCTCACATCGTCGATTGCGTCGGGGCCTGCAGGGTTGGCTTGGTCGCTTTGATTTAAAGTCCCCCACTGAAAATCAGTTATATAACTGAGTGGGTAGACTCTAAATACAATTTATTTATTTATTTATTTATTTAACGATGACAAAGACGATGACGACCGCGACGTGAGAAACCCCCTTCCTTCCCCTACCCGTGGCTAATTCTGACCAGAATGAACCCTTCCTCCCCCCCCCCTTAGGCTAGAGTGGTGCATTATGACCTAACGGTTGACGAGTCCTCAATCCAAATAAAACAAAAAAAAATCTCCAATACATCGTGGGGTGCAGATAGGACTTGCATGTTAGAATTTACGGATCTCTAGTTTGCTCCAAGATGGACTATGGATGTTTCGTATACTCTTCAGCAAGTAACACAACACTTAAACTCAAGACACTTTCCACCATTGTGGTCTTTGTCTTGCTCTTGGTGCATTTCGAACAAGCCCGGTAGTCAGCTTGTATGCCGAGTCAGGTGTGTACTCCTTGGCAGAACGGCAAAACCTCTTGATGGGTACGTACGTAATAAAAATTAAAGCTATGCCTAACCATCAGCAAATCGGGATGTTTTTTCATGTCAAATTTATCAGACACTTCATAATAATCTCATGGCAACCCTTCCAATGGGATTAAGATGTAAAATTTGAATCTGCCAACAGTTTTAATTTTTTTTTTCAATAACCCGCCCTGGTCTACACCAGACCCGATTATTATATTCGACCTTTGTAGTTTTGATAAAAACTCTACTTTCGATAGTCCCCCATCTGGGCCCGGGTAGAATTGACCCAGAGCATGCCTCTGCTAATCGTAGAAGGCGATTAAAGAGAAAAAGTCCACCTCGCAAACATCAGCTAGTCAAAGCGGAGTATTTTACTCCCCGAAAATAGAGGCGAGCTCTGGCAATCTTCGTCGGGGACCTTGCCCTCTTCCCTTGACGACCCCCGGCAACGATGACAATGACACAACGAACGATGACAAAGACGATAACGACCGCGACGTGAGAAACCCTCCTTCCTCCCCTTATCCGTAGCTGGTTCTGACCAGCATGGACCCCTCCTCCCCACCCCCCCCTTTGGCTAGAGTGGTGCATTTTGACCTAACGGTTGACGCGTCCTTAATCCAAATAAACCAAAAAAAATAATACTTTCATCATCATAATTTTTTTTTTATTTATACACATAGAAAACAATCTAATCATCTAACACACCTGCATTAACTCATCTCGTCAACTTTCATTAACACAGGAAGCGCAATATGACCTAACCCGTTTAAGCGCCCTAGTTTCTCACGTCGTCGTTCATTAGGGAGAAAGCCTGTTACCTGATCACAGCACGGGGAAGATAATTATATTAAGGTTAGCTCAAAAAAAACATGCGAAAAAGTAACAAAAAGTAAAAGTTTAAACAATTATTTGAAACATAAAATTACAAGCGAAAAACGAACATTAAGAATAGTTTCGTCACTTTGTAAACCGTATTAAATATGAGAGGGGAATGACTCAATAGTATTACCATCACACACGCGAGCTCGCAACTAAATATACTCGGGTTTATGCAGTGTTAATGCATTGCTAACGTCAACAAGAAGTTTATTACAACAAAGGTTAGACGCGGCGATGAGAATGGAAGGCTGTTTATAAACTCGTGCCAAAAACTACGTCATAAGCTTATCTTCTGATCATAAACCATAACGATCAAGGTGTACAAGAGATTACAAACATTATGGTTTAAGACGTATAAACAACAGTAATATACTTCACTTTTTTCTCATGAAATAATTTAATAACTATGTCAAAATGTGACAATCTTGAGGCTGCCAACTATCTATAAAAATAACGGCGACAAACTTTCCAAATTTCTCATCTAAAGTAATCTATTTAACAAACTTTAATTAACTTCATACACATTTCTTTCTTTTCTTTATTTTCATTTACATACAAAACTTTTATTTTGCTATTACTTTCTTCATCTTCAATTTATTTTGTTATTTATACACTTAGAAAACAATCTAATCATCAAACATACCTGCATTAACTCTTCTAATTTACTTTCATTCACAGGCGGCGCAATATGACCTAACCGGTTGAAGCGCCCTAGTTTCTCACGTCGTCGTCGTATAAAATGATATTTTAATTGTTTTTATTCCACTGACTCGCGTATTATGTATGACCTAACGGTTTACGCGGCCATAATCCAAATAAACAAAAAATCGAAAAAATCAAATAATAAAAAAACCGTCTGGGCCCGGAGTAGAATTGGCCCAGTGCTTAGCTCTCCTAATCGTACAAGGCGATTCTAGAGAAAAGTCCACCTCGCAAACATCAGCTAGTATGAAGGGTAATATATTACTTCGCGAAACTACTGGCAATCGTCATCGGGGACACCTCCCCCTTCCCTTGACGACCTCCCCGACGACGGTGACAATGACACAACGAACGATGACAAAGACGATGACGACCGCGACGTGAGAAACCACTTTTCCCCCCCTTACCCGTGGCTGGTTCTGACCAGCATGGGCCCCTCCACCTTCAACCCCCTAGGTTAGAGTGGTGCATTGTGACCTAACGGTTGACGCGTCCTTAATCCAAATAAACCTTCCTCCCCATATTCCCCTAGGCGAGATTGGCGCATTATGATCTAACGGTTGACGGGTCCTTAATCCAAATAAACCAAAAATGCTTATCGTAAAAGGCGAGGAAAGATAAAAAGTCCATCTCGCAAACTTCAGCTAGCAAGTAGGGGAACATAATATGACTTAACGAAAGAAGAGGCGAGCTGTGCTGTGGCGGTCTTCATCGGGGAGCCTCTATACCATTCCTTTCTCGACTGTCACGTAGATAAGAGGTGGTATTGTCCAGAATTCGAATAGGCCACACACGTCTTACTCACAGATATCTCTTAACAAGGGAAAGGGATATTCCCAGTTGTGACACAATCATGTGACGTACCTTTAATCGTACAGCGGAATGTACCAAATATGATGCCTAGCGCACGCAATTTGATCTCTCCCAATCATATGAAGAACTTCTTTTGTATGATAACGGCGACAAACTTTCTAAATTTCTCATCCATAGATATTTACAAAATTTAATTCACATCATCCACATTTTCATAAATTTATTTATTTTCATTCTCATACATAACTTTTGTTTAGCTATTACTGTCATCATCATCATTTTATTTTGTTATTTATATACTTATAAAACAATCTAATCATCAAACACACCATTAAACTCATCTCATCAATTTTATTATCACAGGCGGTGAAATATGACCTAAACGGTTGAAGCGCCCTAGTTGCTCACGTTCTAATAACACAATTTTTTTTTTGTTTTATTTTTATTTTGAGGGATCAAAATAGTAAATCTTGTAACTGACAAAGTAACACGATTTTTGTATTTTATTTACTACAATTTAGAAATTAAAAAAGTCCGCCCCAATCGGGAATCGAACCACGGATCTCCCACATTTTAGGTGGACGTCTTAACCACTAGACCATCAGGACGGGTACATTTTAATCTCTGAATTGTAGTTGCATTATACATCTGAATGGATGGAACAGTACTGCAACGAATATCTGCTGCCTTTGAACTGACCACCAAACATTAATTATAATGTCATTACCTTTACGCAGGTATGAGTGAGGGTTTATTTCTCGATTTGGTACTAAAAAATTTAAAAAAAAAATTTAATTTAAATAAAAACAATTACACCCACGGGAGTGTTTCCCGATCAACCAAATCGAGAAACGATTTTTGTAGTTTTGCACGAGCGGACTACAATTTAGAGACCGCAAGGGCCTAAGTGCCAGCCTCTAACTTATTGATGTGGTGTTCCCGCGCTCAGTTGAACGCTGAAGAGCCCGCCAAAGAAAACATCACATTCGTTCCGGTCAACAACGCGTCACATTTCCCCAGCGGCCGGGCGACTCGTATCAATGTTCCTCCAGTGGTCGGCTAGGACGGGCCTAACAACACTCTCTCTCTAAATACAAATTGAAATGTTTATTATTTTTACTTGGTTAACGAGCATACAGAGTGGGTTGGCTGCAAAAACAGGCTGCGTAAGGTTCCGGGAGTTGTGCTTTGCTCTGGTCTGCCCTACCCTAGCCTACTCTACTCTAAAAGCAAACATTGCCAAAAGTTGGGTTTCTTATTCAAATCAAAAACATTTCTCTTCATTTTTGTATTCAAATTAGTAATTTTTCGATTGTTATTACTATCATCTGATTCACCTAACCCGTCTGGGCCCGGGGTAGAATTGGCGCAGAGCATAGCACTGGATAGCATGGCAGCTTGGTAGACTCGCTGGAGAATGGGTCTGAACGCCTCAAAGACTTGCGCGACATTATTATCTCACTGTCAAAGTCAGGACCTGACTCCGTTTTGACTGCATGGCATGGACGTCAAATGGTCATCCACAAACAACTGCCTTGGAGTCATGCTCGACAAGAGACTTACTTTTGGTCCTCACACGAGCAAGGTAGTTGCAAAGGCTACTGGAAAATTGGCATCTCTCTATCCATTACTACGGAGCAGATCAATGGACATTGAAAACTAAACTTTGTCTGTACACCTCTCTATCATATGACCTTCCATGACGTATGCTTCGCCAGTTTGGTCGCAATGTGCAGAGTCCCACATTCAAAGACAGCAGGTCCTTCAAAACAAAGTACTTCGTTTAATAGCGGGTATACCATACTCTACACGCATGTCGGACCTTCACACCGACCTGGGCATCGCCAAGGTGGGTGAATACTTAGGCCAACTGGATATCAATTTCTTCGAGTCACTTCACAAATCCGAAAATCCTCTATTCCTTGCCCTAATTCAAGACATTGCTTTAGCAGAACATTCGAAATTCGCCCGCAAACGCCACTCTCAAGCACTCAACATTGGTCCTCTTGCTAAGAAAGCGCGGATGCGTCCACATCTTCCGATCGATGACAACTCAAATCCCTGATATTGAACTATCATCTCAGTGTTGATGAACAATAAAAAAACCATCCGTTCTCAGTCTGTACATTTAACATTATCATTCACAAACCAAAACCAAACATCATTGTGATACGTCATAACATTCAACATGCCATTTCATGCTTTTTGTTACTGCCACAGTAATTCAAACCAAAATCCCACCCCGAAACCAAACCACAATTTGACCAGATTATTAGTACTCTGTACTAGGCACTGGTGCTTCAAGGGGATGCATATTTTACTGCATGCAAAACCCCCAACAAGATGACTCTGCAAGCATGGCTCTGCTAATCGTAAAAGGCGATTCAAGAGAAAATGTCCACCTCGCAAACATCAGCTAGTATGAAGGGTAGTATATTACTCCCCGAATCTAGAGGCGAGCTCTGGCAATCGTCGTTGGGGACCTTGCCCCCTTCCCTTGACGACCCCTCGACGACGATGACGACAATGACACCACGAACGATGACGAAGACAATGACGACCGCGACGTGTGAACCCCCTTTCCTCCCTTACCCATGGCTGGTTCTGACCAGCATCCTCCCCGCCTAGAGTGGTGCATTATGACCTAACGGTTGACGCGTCCTTAATCCAAATAAACCAAAAGACGACGATGACGAAAATGTCACCACGAACGATGACGAAGTCAATGACCGCGACGTGAGAACCCCCCATTCCTCCCCTTACCTGTGGATGGTTCTGACCAGTACGGGCCCATCCCCCCCCCCCCTAGGTTAGAGTGGTGCATTATGACATAACGGTTGACACGTCTTCAATCCAAATAAACTTAAAAAAAACGTTTCTCACACCGTCTTCATTTTTTAATGTTGACGAAATTAAGCCTTGTGTGAGAAGAAAATCATATCCATGCGTTTATCGGTACATCTGTACTGTAAAGTTAAGGCCTACACTAAATTATAAACTTATATTTAAAACACTTTTAGTGCAAAAACTCTATTTTATTATATTTAAATAACAACGTTTCGGAAATGACTTAAACTTATTCCGTCTTCAGGTTTCTTGTTAAAAACAAAAAATCATATTATCAAAAATATATCAAAACAAACAAAGACAATAGCCAAGGTTGATAAAATTAAACATTTCACACATGGAAGTTGACAAAAACAAGGTAATACAAATAAAAAAGGCTATTTCTTAGTGTTTACTAAAGGAATCCACATTGGGGGAAAACTTAAACATATCAAGTTACTTGAAAATATATCAAAACCTAGTTAGAAAACAATATTTACTCATCAAACACACCATAAACTCATTCTTATCAACTTTCAATATCACAGGCGGTGCAATATGACCTTACCGGTTAAAGCGCCCTAGTTTCTCACGTCGTCGTCGTCGACGCTTGTTGCTACATTTATATCGAAGCCATTTCTAGGCCGGGGGTTAGATTTGGCCATGACCCTACTAATAGTAAAATGCTAAAAAAAAAAAACATTTTTTGTCGCTAGAATGTTGTGGAAGAAATATAATATCACTACCGAAATCTAGTGGCGAGCACTGACAGTCGTCGTTGGGGACTCTTTCCTTTCCCCTCGACAACCTCCCCGACGACGATAACAATGACTTCACGAACGATGACAAAGACGATGACGTCCACGACATGCGAGCTCCTATTTTCCTCCCCTACCCGTGGCAGATTCTGACCAGCATGGGCACTGCCCCCCCACATTCCCAGGTGTAGAGTGGTGCATTATAACCTAACGGTTGACGCGTCCTTAAACCAAATAAACCAAAACCCTGTAAATCGTCGTCGGGGACCTTGCCCCCTTCCCTTGACGACCCCCGGCGACGATGACAATGGCACAACGATTAATGGCAAAGACTATAACGACCACGACATGAGAACCCCCCTTTCCTCCCCTTGCCCGTGGCTGGTTCTGACCAGCATGGGCCCCTCCTCCCCAACCCCCTTAGGCTAGAGTGGTGCATTATGACCTAACGGTTGACGCGTCCTTAATCCAAATAAACCAAAATAAAATTCTTCTCCCCATATCCCGTAGGCTAGAAATGTGCATTATGACCTAACGGTTGACGCGCCCACGTTATGAATCTAAAATTATGTCGCTTAACACTGACCTTCTATTCTTTTTCACTTAAACACATTTCATTATTTATTAAAAAAAAAAAAAAACTTCTGCTTTTGCTGTCCCCGTCTGGGCCCGGGATAGAATTGGCCCAGAGCATGGCTCTGCTAATCGTACAAGGCGATTCAAGAGAAAAAGTGTCCACCTCGCAAACATCAGCTGGTAAGAGCGGAGAATCTTACTCCCCGAAACTAGAGGCGAGCTCTGGCAATCGTCGTCGGGGACCTTGCCCCCTTCCCTTGACGACCCCCCGGCGACGATGACAATGCCACAACGAACGATGACAAAGTCGATGACGACCGCGACGTGAGAAACCCCCCTTCCTCCCCTTACCCGTGGCTGGTTCTGACCAGCATGGGCTCCTCCTCCCCACCCCCTTTAGGTTAGAGTGGTGCATTAAGACCTAACGGTTGACGCGTCCTTAATCCAAATAAACCAAAATCCAAATAAACCAAGAACCAAAAACTACTACCATTTCCATCATTTTATTTTATTTCATAAACTTTGTGAACAATAAAATCATCAAACACACCATATACTTATCTAATTAACACAATATCACAGGCGGCGCAATATGATTTAACCGGTTGAAGCGCCCTAGTTTCTTACGTCTTTATCATATTCCGGGTAGAATTAGCGCAGAGCATTACTCTGCTAGTCGTAAAAGGCGATTCAAGAGAAAAAGTCCACCTCGCAAACAACAGCTAGAAAGAGCGGATCTTACCCCCCAAAACTAGAGGCGAGCTCTGGCAATCGTCGTCGGGGACTTTGCCCCCTTCCCTTGACGACCCCCCGTCGACGATGACAATGACACATCGAACAATGACAAAGACGATGACGACCGCGACGTGAGAAACCCCCCTTCCTCCCCTACCTGTGGCTGGTTCTGACCAGCATGGGCCCCTCCTCTCCCCCCCACCCCCCTTAGGCTAGAGTGGTGCATTATGACCTAGCGGTTGACGCGTCCTTAATCCAAATAAACCCTAACTGGGCTGGGGGTAAAATTAGGCATGCAATTCGTAAAAGGCGATTAAAAAGAAAAAGTCCACCTCGCAAACATCAGCTTGTAGGAAGGATAGTATTTTACTCCCCGAATCTAGAGGCGAGCTCTGGCAATCGTCGTCGGGGACATCGCCCCCTTTACTTGACGACCCCTCGACGACGATGACGACAATGACACCGCGAACGATGACAAAAATAATGACGACCGCGACGTGAGAACCCCCCCTTTCCTCCTCACCTGTGGCTGGTTCTGACAAGCATGTGCCCCTCCCCCCCCCCCTTAGGCTAGAGTGGTGCATTATGACCTAACGGTTGACGCGTCCTTAATCCAAATAAACCAAAAAAACTCCTCGAAACAAGAGGCGAGCTCTGGCAATCGTCGTCGGGGAATCGCCTTCTGCCAATCGTAAAAGGCGATTCAAGAGAAAAGGTCCACCTCGCAAACATCAGCTTGTAAAGAGGGTAGTATATTAATCCCCGAATCTAGAGGCTAGCTCTGGCAATCGTCATCGGGGACCTGGCCTCCTACCCTTCACGACCACTCGACGACGATGACGACAATGACACCATGAACGATGACAAAGACAATGACGACCGTGACGTGGACCCCCCTTTCCTCCTCTTACCCGTGTCTGGTTCTGACTAGCATGGGACCCTCCCCCCCCCTAGGTTAGAGTGGTGCATTATATGACCTAACGGTTGATGCGTCCTTTATCCAAATAAACCAAAAAATTCTCCCATTACCCATGGCATGGGACTATCCTCCCCATATCCCTCAGGCTAAAGTGGCACATTATGACAAAACGATTGACGCATCCTGATACGTAATGAATCCACATTGCCGTCCGTCTCCATACCTCAAGAGCATAGGCAGCCGTTACTACATAAACCACACTGTCTTCTATTTTTAGAGGGACTGTCTGCTTTGTCGTGGCGTGAGCTTGTTTGCGTTGAATAATGTAATGAGTCTAAACATAGACTAGTGACGTAGCTGTTCGTGACGTCATCATCTTTCGCCATGGAGGAGCTTCTATAGGTGGCTGTGCATGGGCTAAACGCCGCTAATTCACGTTGACAGCTTTATGGGACGTTTCCTGACTCCATCAGTGGCTGAGTGAGGTTTCACATTCCATGAGATGCACTGACTCTAACCAGAGAGAGATTCTAAATAAACACGGATGTCTTCACCTCATGTGCATCAAGTTTACAGTAAGAATTAACGTACTTACCGAGTTATTGTTCTGCGCTACAAAACTAACAAGGAAATCACTTCTATTGGGTGTCGAATTGCTTCCCTGTGTTCGTTTTGTAACGCTGAACCACAATCTCAGTGAAGCGGGTCGTGTAGCCCACCGACTAGGCCCGGGGTAGAATTAGCCCAGAGCATGGCTTTGCTAATCATAAACGCGATACAAGAGAAAAGTCCACCTCGCGAACATCATCTAATACGAAGGGTAGTATTTTACTCCTCGAAAATAGAGGCGAACTCTGGCAATCGTCGTCGGGGACCTTGCCCCCCCCCTTCTCTTGACGACCTCTCAACGACGATGACGACAATGACACCACGAACGATGACAAAGACGATGACGACCGCGACGTGAGAAACCACCCTTCCTCCCCTTACCCGTGGCTGGTTCTGACCAGCAATGGCCCCTCGTCCCCATATCCCCTAGGCTAGAGTGGTGCATTATGACCTAGCCTTGACGCGTCCTTAATCCAAATAAATCAGATCTGGCAACCGTTGTCGAGGACCACTTCCCATTCTTTTCACGCCCTCCCCAACGACCATGACATCAAGAACGATGACAAAGACTTTGACGACCGATACGTGAGAAGACCCCGTTTCTCCCCTTACCCGTGGCCGGTTCTGACCAGCATGGGATTTTCCTCCCCACATTTCTTTTAGGCTACAAAAAGTTTCACATTATGACCTAACAGTTGACGTGCCCTGTGCAATATAATAAGGAAAGCAATGTGATCCCCCGTCTGGGCCCTGGGTTTATAACTTTGCCGAGAGCTGCTAAATATAAAAGGCAAAGAAAAAGATAAAGTCAATCTCGCAAACATAGTACGTAGGGTAGTATATTTTTTTCCGAAACTAGAGGTAAGCTCTGGCGGTCGTCCACGGGGACCCTTCCTCTTCTCTCTCTTGACGACCACGACGTGAGAACTCCCCTTTCCCAGATGTGACGCATGTGATGTACCGTTAACCGTACATCATAATGCTAGCAGTATGTACCAAATATAATGCCTTGCGCACGCAATTTGATCTCTCCCAATCATATGAAGAACTTCAATCATATGATAACGGCGACAAACTTTCTAAATTTCTCATCCAAAGTAAACAATTTAACAAAATTTAATCCACATCACACACATAATATCTTTAATTTATTTATTTTCATTCATTTAAACAATTTTTCTTTTGCTATTACTATCATTATAATTTTATTATGTTATATTATATACACTGAGAAAACAATATAATCATCAAACACACCATTAACTCATCTAATCAACTTTCAATATTACAGGCGGCGCAATATGACCAGGTTGAAGCGCCCTAGTTTCTCACGTCGTCGTGTTCCGTTTTCTGTTCCTCTTCCTCCCCTTACCCTCCAGCAAATCGGAATGTTTTTAACACGACATAATAATATGTCAGACACTTTGATAACAAACCCAAGGCATCTCTTCCAACGGGATGAAGATGTAAACTTTTGTTTTAATCTTATAGAATTTCATCTGCCACAAGTTTTTAATTTTGTATTTAGCAATAACCCGCCCTGGTTTACACCAGAGCCGATTATTATATTTGACCTTTGTCGTTTTGATAAAAACTCTACTTGCGATAGTGTATTCAAAATTAACTTTAGAGAGATTTGCCATGAACATCAAAGGTTTACTTTGGTATTCACAGATGGCTCCAAAATTGACAACAAGGTTGGAAGTGCTTTTTATTGCTCCACCTTAACTGAACGTTTCAGGCTAAGCGACGTGTGTTCAGTTTTCACTGCAGAGTTATTCGCCATCCGTGAAGCTCTTAAATACATTCTACGCTGTCGTTGTGGAGAAATACCTTTTGTGTTCAGATAGTTATAGTTCACTTCAAGCTATAGAACTCATGTATTCAAGTCATCATTTGGTACAAGACATCCAATTCTATTTAGAAAAACTAACCTCTAAGGGTTAGTTTTGCTGGATACCTGGACACGTGGGCATAGAGGGAAATGAACACGCTGATAGGGCTGCTAAGGAAGCTTCCCAGCGTCGCGACGTTGATTTCAATCTAGTTCCCGTTCCAGATGTCAAGAGTGCATTCAAGCAAAGATTGTTGGATTTGCGACAAGCATCTTGGGATGTGTTGCAAAATAACAAATTGCGTAGTGTGATGCCCACATTGGCTAACAAAATTCGTCCACCTACGTCTCGACTCTCACGTAGAGAAGAGGTGGTATTGTCTAGACTTCGTATAGGGCACACACGCCTAACACACGGATATCTCTTAACCAGAGAAAAGGTTATTCCCATATGTGGCACATGTGATGTTCCTTTAACCGTACATCATATGCTAGCAGAATGTACCAAATATGATGCCTTGCGCATGCAATTTGATCTCTCCCAATCATATGAAGAACTTCTATCATATGATAACGGCGACAAACTTTCCAAATTTCTCATCCAAAGTAATCTATTTAACAAACTTTAAGTAACTTCATACACATTTCTTTCTTTTCTTTATTTTCATTTACATACATAACTTTTATTTTGCTATTACTTTCTTCATCTTGAATTTATTTTGTTATTTATACACTTAGAAAACAATCTAATCATCAAACATACCTGCATTAACTCTTCTAATTTACTTTCATTCACAGGCGGCGCAATATGATCTAACCGGTTGAAGCGCCCTAGTTTCTCACGTCGTCGTTGTCGAGAGCTGCTAAACATAAAAGGCAAAGAAAAAGATAAAGTCAATCTCGCAAACATAGTACGTAGGGTAGTATATTTTTCCAGAAACTAGAGGTAAGCCCTGGCGGTCGTCGTCGGGGACCCTTCCTCTTCTCTCTCTTGACGACCACGACGTGAGAGCTCCCCTTTCCCAGATGTGACGCATGTGATGTACCGTTAACCGTACATCATAATGCTAGCAGTATGTACCAAATATAATGCCTTGCGCACACAATTTGATCTCTCCCAATCATATGAAGAACTTCAATCATATGATAACGGCGACAAACTTTCTAAATTTCTCATCCAAAGTAATCTATTTAACAAAATTTAATCCACATCACACACATAATATCTTTAATTTATTTATTTTCATTCATTTAAACAATTTTTTTGCTATTACTATCATTATTATTTTATTATGTTATATTATATACACTGAGAAAACAATATAATCATCAAACACACCATTAACTCATCTAATCAACTTTCAATATTACAGGCGGCGCAATATGACCAGGTTGAAGCGCCCTAGTTTCTCCCGTCGTCGTGTTCCGTTTCCTGTTCCTCTTCCTCCCCTTACCCGTGGCTGGTTCTGACCAGCATGGGCCCCTCCTCCCCCACCCCTTTGGCTAAAGTGGTGCATTATGACCTAATGGTTGACGCGTCCTTAATCCAAATAAACCCCCCCAAAAAAACTTTTCAGAATGTCTGACACCCTATAGGCAGAGTGGCGCATTATGACCTTACAACTGTGGTTGTGTGAGGACATGGGCCTAATCTAAATTAACTAAACCATGTTTACCAGGTTCTTACTTACCTCGCTATAATTGTCTACTAATGGAGATATGCCAAAATTAATTTGTCCCATGTCCTATTATGAAAGGAAATAGACAATCATCTTAGGACAAATTATTGCGCGAATTCATTAAAGGGGCTAAAAAAACCCAAAAAATTATTTTTTACCACGTGATCTATAGCACAATACTACACTTAAATGACAGTTTAAAAAATTATATCTTGTAACTGTGATTTAACACGAATTTTTTTAATTTTTTAGATCCAGAAATTGGTGAAAATTGGTGTTTTGGAAAACTTCCTAAATCGGCTTTAACCTGCTTCTATTTTGGTCCACATAGATCCTAGAGCATAGTACCAATCTAAAATGCCTATTTTAGGCATCGTGTCTTGAAACATTGCCCAAATATACCTTCAAACACGCAAAAATATGCATTCCAAAATCACACCCCATCTTGGTAATCAGCATATTTTGACCGAACTACTTGCTTAAATGACAAAACAAAATAAAGAGAATTTACAGAAAAGGCTGTCGAGTACGTCAATAATGGCCAATATTTTTTTGGATCAAAATCCTCCAAGGTCACGGGGCATAAAGATCGTCCCCATGTTATTTCTTATGGGAGAATTTTGCCGATGGGACCTAGCTCGAAAAATGTAATGTTTGACAATTTTTTGGGAGGTCATGGTGGCCCCAATAATTTTTTTGTTAATTGCTAAATTCATCACTAGTTAGCCTGAATGAAATATATTTTTTGAGTTTAGCGGTTAAATACCCCTTTAATATATTTCAACAGAAATGTCGATTAAAGCCATGGTACCCCGTCTGGGCCCGGGGTAGAATTGGCCGGGAGCATGGCTCTGCTAATCGTAAAAGGCGATTCAAGAGAAAAAGTCCACCTCGCAAACATCAGCTAGGAAGAGCGGAGTATCTTACTCCCGAAACTAGAGGCGAGCTCTGGCAATCGTCGTCGGGGACCTTGCCCCCTTCCCTTGACGACCCCCCGGCGACGATGACAATGACACAACGAACGATGACAAAGACGATGACGACCGCGACGTGAGAAACCCCCCTTCCTCCCCTAACCCGTGGCTGGTTCTGACCAGCATGGGCCCCTCCTCCCCACCTCCCTTAGACTAGAGTGGTGCATTATGACCTAACGGTTGACGAGTCCTTAATCCAAATAATTTAATTTAATTTAAAGCCATGGTCTTGCGAACAGAATTTTAAAATAGCATTTTAACTACTTTCCAACTCGGTCGAACAGTTTGCTTACGTATTTGATTTATTTATTTCCTCGTTTGTTTCTTTAGTAAGAGTGAATATCCTTACTTTTCGTTCAACAAACTGTTCTGCGTACTGTGCCTATAAGACGCACAGCAAGGCTAATTATATCATCCCTTGAGCTCCCGCGTTCCTAATGGTCCTAGCAGTCGCACTTGTAATTAATGTTCGTCAAGAGCCCCGAGGGACGTCTTGCAGGCAAGAGTTCGGGACTCGATTCGAATTCAAGGAATCGTCAATAAAATATGGGGTGAGCGAATAACCGAAACGAAAAGCTATGCCTTGAGCAAAGAAAATTGATTAATACATGTTTCAAGAAGGCTTCCGCTTGTACTTGATGGATTTGGTTTCTAGATGAATTATTGTTTAAAACTGACGTGGCAAATTTGCTTGAAACCGAATGTAAGTGGCTTGGGTGTAATACGTTTCTTCCCATCCAAAATTATTAACTTTCTAGAGCAAAATTTATTGAACCTTATGCATTGGAAAAATTGTTTTTAAGAATGATGAATCTTTCGTTTGATGAATACCCAAGGGACATATAGGCTATGTCCCTCAAGTGCAATATGTCACATAGCTATTAATTTTTTTTTCTTTTTCATTGTCTTTTTTTTATATTATACTGATCACACAATATAACAAACAACCAAACGGCCAATTCCATTTATTAAGTTATTATATCATAGGAGGCGCAATTTGATCCACCCGGTAACAACGCCCTAGTTTCTCACATCGTCGTATGTCTCTTCTGATCAGTGTTGTGGCTAGATAATTTTTTTATCTAGATAAAGATTTAGATAATTCTCCAAAAAGTTATCTAGATAAGATAAAAGATAAAGTGTGGAAAATTACGAAAGATAAAAGATAATCGATAAAAATAATTATCCAGCTAACTTTTTTTTAGATAAAAGATAACATTTATTGGGTTTGAAGTGTTTTTTATATTATTTTTTACCCACCAATAGTTTTCTCGTCAAACGTAATATTTGTCAGACTCGACAAGTTGACATTATACGGGTACGCACATTACAACTAGTAGAAGTATTTTTCATTTAAAAAATTGATTAGTTATTACATTTTTGTCTACATTATTGTTTATTATTTTATCTTGAACATGTTATCTAAAAGCTTAAAAAGTTTAGATAAGATAAACTATATTTTATCTAGATAATAGAAAAAGGTAACAACGAAAAACGTATTTATATAAGATATGGATAACGGATTGAATCTAGATACATTATCTAGATAATTTTATCTAGATAAGTCACTACACTGCTTGTGATTACTACTATATTACTAGACTAGAGTGGTGCATTATGACCTAACGGTTGACGCGTCCTTTATCCAAATAAACAAAAACGTCTCTGTAAACCCCTATTTATTTAATGAATTTTACCTGCCCATAGGGCAGAAAGGCTAATGCAGGACACGTGTGGCCCTCTGTAGCCTAAAACAGTGATTACAAAGTTACAAGTTCAGATAAACATTCATCAAAATACATCAAGATAACATGAAGGTATAGGGGTACTTGAAGCGGGGGCGAGGATTGAAGGCACCCCCGTCTGGGCCCGGGGTAGAATAGGCAAAAAGCAGCATGGCTCTGCTAATCGTACAAGGCGATTCAAGAGTAAAGGTCCACCTCGCAAACATCAGCTAGTATGAAGGGTAGTATTTTACTCTCCGAAAATAGAGGCGAGCTCTGGCAATCGTCGTCGTGGACCTTGCAACTTCCCTTGACGACCTCCCCGACGACGATGACAATGACACAACGAACTATGACAAAGACGATTACGACCGCGACGTGAGAAACCCCCCTTCCGCTTCTTACCCGTGGCTGGTTCTGACCAGCATGGGCCCCTCCTCCTCCCTCCCCCCCAGGCTAGAGTGGTGCATTATGATCTTACGCTTGACGCGTCCTCAATCCAAATAAACCACACCATATTCCTTAGGATAGAGTGGCTCATTATGTGTAACGGTTGACTCGCCCTTTATTCAAATAAACAATTAAAAAACGATTATGAAGTTGAAACTGAATTTTTACTTATGCAAAAATGCATAAGAATAAAATTAAAATATACGGATTTTCATTAACGGTAAAAATACGCACATAAAAACGTGTGATCATCAGTGATTCCGTGTTTCTATTTTCGTGTTGTTCTAAACCCATTAAAATAAAGCCATGCGCTCGGAGTCTGTTTAAAAGTTTAAACTACCCGACCTTCCCCCACTCGAAATAGCCTGGCGCACAACATGCATTATGCTCAAGACTATCCCCGCAAGGCAAGGCAAAGCCATAGTAATGAGAATCTATATAGGAGCGTCTGATGGTCGAGTTCACTTTGGATTCGATATAATCAGAGAAGCATAAAACAAAAGGAACTTCTTCTCTCGGTGTCGAATTCAAGTTTTCCTGTGAGCCACCTTGTTTTGCAACAAGGAATCATAGTACTTTTGCGGTAATTATAGCCAACACTATGAATTATTAAACGATGTATTAACAAATAACTGTTTTGTTTTACAGTTTACGTTACACTAGTTCCCGTTCCAGATGTCAAGAGTGGATTCAAGCAAAGATTGTTGGATTTGCGACAAGCATCTTGGGATGTGTTGCAAAATAACAAATTGCGTAGTGTGATGCCCACATTGACTAATAAAATTCGTCCACCTACGTCTCGACTCTCACGTAGAGAAGAGGTGGTATTGTCTAGAATTCGTATAGGCCTCACACGTCTAGCTCACGAATATCTCTTAACCAGAGAAAAGGTTATTCCCATATGTGAAACATGTGATGTACCTTTAACCGTACATCATATGTTAGCAGAATGTACCAGAATGCACCAAATGATGGGGCCTTCAAATTCCAACTCGACACCTTCTCGCGGATTGGCCCGTGAATAGGGGAGTTTCACTCCCTGAAACTAATGGCGAGCTCTGGGTCGTCGTCGGGGAACCCTTTCCCTTTGACTACCTCCCCGACGGCGACGACAAAGACAACACGGACGGATGATGACACAGACGGAGACGACCACGACGTGGGGGAACCCCTGCCCTCCCCATATGCTTGTGGCTGGTTCTGACCAGCACAGGCCTGTCCACCCCTTGTCCCCCCGCGTCATCCCTTACATCCCTCCCTTCGTCTCGATTAGCCAAGTTGCATAAATATGAGACGTAAAGCAAAATCCAACAACAACAACCAAATGATGCCTTGCGCACGCAATTTGAACTCTCCCAATCATATAAAGAACTTCTATCATATGATAACAGCGACAAACTTACTAAATTTCTCATCCATAGTAATCGATTAAACACAATTTAATTCACATAATACACATTTCTTTCTTTTCTTTATTTCCATTCACATACATAACTTTTATTTTGCTATTACTTTCATCATCATCAATATATTATGTTTTTTATACACTTAGAAAACAATCTAATCATCACACATACCTGCATTAACTCATTTCATTTACTTTCAGTCACAGGTGGCGCAATATGACCTAACCGGTTGAAGCGCCTTAGTTTCTCACGTCGTCGTGGTTGTTTTTTTTTTACATCTCTCTGTCTTCCCCAATATTATAACCACACGAAATTACGTGATTGTAGAAATGTCACAAACCCGGTCTGGACCCGGGGTAGAATAGGCCCATAGCATGGCTCTGCTAATCGTACAAGGCGATTCAAGAGAAAAAGTCCATCTCGCAAACATCAGCTAGTGTGTAGGAAAGTATTTAACTCACCAAAATAGAGGCGAGCTATGGCAATCGTCGTATCTTGCCCCCTTCCATGACGACGACTCCAGTGACACAACGAACGATGACCCTTTACCCGTGGCTGGTTCTGACCAGCATGGGACCCTCCTCCCCACCCCCCTTAGACTAGAGTGGTGCATTATGACCTACCGATTAATGCGTCCTTAATCCAAATAAACCAAACCTAGGCTAGAGTGTTGCATTATGACCTAACGGTTGACACGTCCTTAATCCAAATGAATCAAAAAGACAAAAGATGATCGTCGTCGGGAACTTGCCACCTTCCCCGGACCACCACCACGCGACGATGACAATGACACAACGAACGAAGACAAAGACGATGACGACCGCGACGTGAGAAACCCCCCTTCCTCCCCTTACCCGTGGCTGGTTCTGACCAGCATGGGCCCCTCCTCCCACCCCCCTTAGGCTAGAGTGGTGCATTATGACCTAACGGTTGACACGTCCTTAATCCAAATAAACCAAAAAGACAAAGATGATGACTACCGCGACGTGAGAACCGTCCCCCTTTCCTCCCCCCGACCCCGGCCACCTACTCCCATGCCCTCCCATTGGTTGTGGCTGGTTCTTACCAGCACAAGCCTGTCCACCCCGCGTCTCCCCGCGTCACCCCTGACGTTCCTCCCTTTTGGAAAATAGATAGTTATAAACTAACTAATAAAGTACATTATCACAGGAGGAGCGCAATATGACCCATCGGTTTACGCGCCCTTAAACCTAATAAACATCAAACATACTACCCGTAACCCGTGACTGGTTCTGATTAGCATGGGCCCCTCCTCGCCATATCCCTTAGTTAGACTAAAGTGGCGCAATATGACCTAACGGACGAAGCGCCCATAAACTTAATAAATCCTCTGCTGCCTGAAAATGTTGTCAGTTTTGGAAATTGACGAGTTGTCGTTTATGTTGTATTTCATTTTATTGCATATTGACAAACGCTTCTTAGATAATTATTATGAAAAACACTTAACTTTTCGTCTTCTTAAAACACTCATCTAACTAAATTGTGTTTCATTTCGACGTTCTTAAGATTTTGGTAATTGCTTTAAAATTGAATTTGGGATGTAAATATAACTAAGCTTCGAGATCAATTTGTATGTTTGACTTTCCAAAAGATGAACGATTTTATTAAATGCCAGTAATAGATTTATATTATTCTTAATTGGCCTGTAATGGATAACAAGGAATTTATATTTTTTTAATATCTCTTAAGGGCAGTTTCTATCTTACGTATGTTTAATTAGCCATTACTTAGGTTCATTTTTAAAAATAACCATTCAATCTAGACCTTGCCCCCTTCCCTTGACGACCTCCCGGCGACGATGACAATGACACAACGAACGATGACAAAGACGATGACGACCGCGACGTGAGAAACCCCCCTTCCTCCCCTTACCCGTGGCTGGTTCTGACCAGCATGGGCCCCTCCTCCCCACCCCCTTAGGCTAGAGTGGTGCATTATGACCTAACGGTTGACGCGTCCTTAATCCAAATAAACCAAAAAATAGTTTCAGAATTTATTTCTTTACACTTTCCTTCTTTCATTACACAGAGCGTGTAGTTGGAAACTATATTTAATTGTGTTTAATTAATCTGTGTAGTAAATATACATTTTTTGAATATTTGAACACACGTTTAAATTATTATAATTAAAAGTAATACAAAAACTATTATTGAAAGAGGCAAAGTTTAAAGACTCAATGTATCTACATGCTAAGAAATTTTCAAGACATTTGCATGTAAAGTTCCTGAGAAAAATATACCTTTGTATTAAAAAATAATGTTCTGAGAAAATCAACGTCAAAATTTCGCAACTTTCTGTTAGTGCATTCCTGCCCCAAAGTCTGAACACAGTCTCTAACTTACAATTTTTTTCCATTTTTTTCTACATAATATACAACACATAAATCAGAATTTAAAAAAAAAATTTAAAAACCTCTGACGACCGGACCCCCCTTAAGAATATTGTTCAATATTTAGTCCTCCACGTGTCTGGGATCAATTTTTAAATAACAATCTTCAAGCCGTTGATATCCACCAAAGATAAATAATAATATTTATTTTCATGACATCAAAATCCGATGATATTAAAAGATGTTAATTATAATTTTTTTTGGTGAAGTGGGCGTTTAGAAAATACTGCACCATGAACATATTATAAGCGAGTATACCGCCAAGAAGAGCATTAAAAGGTGAGAGTTAATTGCAAGCTGATCTGTGATATATACATTGTTCATCTGATGTAATCCTCTCCTACCCGTTTCTGACATCGATGGAGGTGAAAGCTTTTGATTAATACAGAAAATGTAAAGAATGGAAAAAAATTCTCCCAACTGTTTTATTCTTGTTTTACGACACGGAATTAAGTTATTAGTGTAGAGCTCGATTAATTCACAACTTACGTCAACGGCTAATTGATAAGTAATATGTTCATAAAATGTCCAGCATGAATATACGATCGAGTGAGCTTATTTTACTGGGTTACTTTGCTGCCAAACTGTAATACATCAACATTACCTTTCACATAAATCAGATTAAAAGTTGCATGTATGGGAACTATATTTCATTATTGCATCGTATGCACTCGACATTATTATATCTTGACCTGGAAAATGCATCTCAACACATGCTATTCGTTCCGAAGAAAATAAACTTAGGAAACGCAGCTACTCCACTTGCGACAAGCATCGTGGGATGTGTTGCAAAATAACAAATTGCATAGTGTGATGCCCACATTGACTAACACAATTCGTCCACCTACGTCTCGACTCTCACGTAGAGAAGAGGTGGTATTGTCTAGAATTCGTATAGGCCATACACGCCTAACACACGGATATCTCTTAACCAGAGAAAAGGTTATTCCCATATGTGACACATGTGATGTACCTTTAACCGTGCATCATATGCTAGCAGAATGTGCCAAATATGATGCATTGCGCACGCAATTTGATCTCTCCCAATTATATGAAGAACTTCTATCATATGATAACGGCGACAAACTTTCTAAATTTCTCATCCAAAGTAATCTATTTAACAAACTTTAATTAACTTCATACACATTTCTTTCTTTTCTTTCTTTTCATTTACATACATAACTTTTATTTTTCTATTACTTTCTTCATCTTCAATTTATTTTGTTATTTATACACTTAGAAAACAATCTAATCATCAAACATACCTGCATTAACTCTTCTCATTTACTTCTATTCACAGGCGGCGCAATATGACCTAACCGGTTGAAGCGCCCTAGTTTCTCACGTCGTCGTCCACTTTTCAATCTCATTTCTGTAAAATTTAATTCTTTTTTTTGTCGCAAATATTATAGAAAATAATTATGTGTGTAGAGTTGTGAGTCATACTCTCGGTTCGTTATAAGAAGAAAATGAATGAGTCAAGAATGGTTTTGAGGGAGCTCTGAGCGCACCGATGTGTGCAACGGAGAAGGATATATTTTAAAATTGAGGCCGAAATGTATGTTGTTTGACCACTTTTTTTATTTCCATTCACATACATAACTTTTATTTTGCTATTACTTTCATCATCAATTTATTTTGTTATTTATACACTTGGAAAACAATCTTATAATCAAACATACCTGCATTAACTCATCTCATTAACTTTCATTCACAGGCGGCGCAATATGACCTAACCGGTTGAAGCGCCCTAGTTTCTCACATCGTCGTCGTCAGCGTGGCCCGGCCTGGGCCCGGGGTAGAATTGGCCCAAAAGTAAAATGCGATTCAAGGGAAAAAGTCCACCTCGCAAACAACAGCTAGTAAGAGGGGAGTATATAACTCCCCGAAACTAAAGGCGAGCTCTGGCAATCGTCGTCGGGGACACCTTCCCTTTCCCTTCACGACCTTTCTGACGACGATGACGACAGCGTGGACACGTGGGCATAGAGGAAAATGAACACACAGATAGGGCTGCTAAGGAAGCTTTCCAGCGTCGCGACGTTGATTTTAATCTAGTTCCCGTTCCAGATGTCAAGAGTGGATTTAAGCAACGATTGTTAGATTGCGACAAGCATCTTGGGATGTGTTGCAAAATAACAAATTGCGTAGTGTGATGCCCACATTGACTAATAAAATTCGTCCACCTACGTCTCGACTCTCACGTAGAGAAGAGGTGGTATTGTCTAGAATTCGAATAGGCCACACACGTCTCACTCACGGATATCTCTTAACTAGAGAAAAAGTTATTCCCAGTTGTGACACATGTGATGTACCATTAACCGTTCATCATATACTAGCAGAATGTACCAAATATGATGCCTTGCGCACTCAATTTGATCTCTCCCAAGTCCCAATCATATGAAGAACTTCTATCATATGATAACGGCGACAAACTTTCCAAATTTCTCATCCTAAGTAATCTATATAACAAACTTTAATTAACTTCATACACATTTCTTTAACTTCTTTAATTTTATTCCCATACATAACTTTTGTTTTGTTATTACTTTCATCATCGTTATTTCTTTTGTTACTTATACACTTAGAAAACTCTTAAATAATAATAATAAACATCATCATAATAATAATAATCCTAATAATAATAATAATAATAATAATATAGAATTTAGTCAAGATATCTGCATGGAGTTTGGAGTAGACAAATGTAAGACGCTACATATCGAAAAGGGTAAGGTTACACAAGCAGAAGAGTTCCCGCTAGATGATGGAAATAGGATTGGAATTATGGACGATACGATGTATACAAATATTTAGGATTCTCACAAGCTGCCAGAATTGAACATAAAGTTATGAAAGCAAAATTGATAGATACATACAAGAAACGACTAAAGTCTATCCTCAAGACGCAACTAAACGGTAAAAACAAGATCACAGCAATAAATACATATGCTGTACCAGTACTGACATATTCATTCGGAATCATTAAATGGACGCAGACAGACATCCACGCGTTGGAAATATTAACTCGTACTACACTTACCAAATTTCAGAATACATCATCCTAAATCAGCAATAGAGAGATTGACACTTCCAAGAGAAAAAGGAGGACGGGGCCTAATTGATCTGAACAACTTATATTATAAACAAATAGACATTTTAAGAAAATACTTTTTTACAAAGAGCAACCAATCCACACTGCATAGGGCTGTGGTGCTAGCTGACAAATCATTAACTCCACTCAATCTAGCAAACGAAAATGTCAATCTACAAGGGAAACTCATAACTGACGCTTCAAAAGAGTTACGGTCTCTCAGAAAAGACCCTACACAAGAGACATTATGATGAACTACACAAAGGTCACGTAGATATTAAAGCATCAATAGGTGGTTAAACAACGGGGAACTATTGGAGAAACAGAAGGTTTTATGATGGCTATTCAAGACAGAGTGATTGCGACGAACAATTATAAAAAATACATAATACAAGATGCGACAGTAAACGATCAATGTAGAAAATGTAGTGCAAAGGGTGAAACAATCGAACACATCATATCCGGGTGCAAGTCACTATGTCAAACAGATTACCTCTACAGACATAACCAAGTAGCTAACATTATTCATCAAAAACTAGCAATCAAGTACAACCTCATTGACACACACACACCTTACTACAAATACAAACCAGAGAAAGTACTAGATAGTAAAGATTACAAATTATATTATGACCGCACAGTTATAACAGACCAAACGATACATCACAACAGACCGGATTTAATAATAATTGACAAGAAGAAACAAGAAACTACCCTTATCGACGTTGCTATCCCAATGTGCCATAACGTCGAGACCCACGTGGAAGAAAAAAATTGACAAGTATAGTGAACTTGCAATTGAGATCAAGAAGATGTGGAACAGAAAAAGTAAATACAATCCCTTCATTATATCAGCCAACGGCATCATACCGAAGAAGCTACATGAAAGCATTAAACAACTAGATCTTCAACCCCAATGTAACTCGAGCTCAAAAGGCAGAAATACTAAACACGTGTAGAATAGTTCGAAATTTCTAAACTAAGAATGATACTTCGAGATTTCGAAAGCTTCCATCCTACAGGGTTTTTTCGTTTTTTCCCAAGTCCGAAGAGCAAATGCTAGGATGGCGACGAGAAATCGGCCACGCCGCACAGCAGAAGAAAACATCTAAAAACAATATTCAATTTTATAAATGATTTATTTTAGTTAGAGTTAAGAAAAAAGTAATAAGTATGTAATAGGTAAATGGAAGTACTTGACGTAAGTCCTACAACTTTTTTAGCTGGGGTTTTAACCGAGTTTGTATAAATACACCCAAATAAAAAATAAAAATTTAATAATATAAAAAAATAATAATAATAAAATAATAAATAAATAAAAAACCCTTGAAAACCTTTGGGCCTAAACCTGGCAGCGCCCAGATGGGCTCTTTTGAGAAAGTGATTTCAAGGGGTTTTTTCTTTAAGGTTTTTGTGAAATTTTTTGATATCAGAACATTTGTCGGGTTTTCTCTAGCTGCACTATCTTGGGCAGGTAGGGGAAGCTTGTAAAAGTTTATATTTGTGTTTAAAATTTGAAAATTTATGTAAAAGTTTTATAACCAAAAAAAGTTTTTTGTTTATTAAATCAAGGCAAGCAAAGACACAGCTTGCTACAGGGTATGGAAAATAGGGGAAAAGATAAAGGTATCTTAAATTTCAAGGAAGGGGGAAAAGATGAATGTATTTTAGTAATATATTAACAATGGATCCAGGATATCATAACGAAGAAATTCACAATGACCCTGGAACTTTTAAAGAAATGAGGTTATGATAATGAAACCTTAATCATACAAAAAAACATCAACCAGGGAGTAGAAGGAATATAACGAATTACTTTGGTGCCTTTTTATGTGCAAAAAAAAACGGACAATAATTTTTGAAAAAACCCTCCCAAATTTTGGGCGGGAACCAATCCTAAAAAAGACCAGAACTTAATCCCAATAAGCTAGGAATAAAAGGATTCATTAAAAGGGAAAAGAAACTTTTGATTACGAGTTAAGTTAATCAAACAAGAGGGTTAGGTTGTGATTAATGGGGAAACCCCTCAACTCAGGGGGGAAAGAGGGGAAAATGACTTTCCCCGTAAACCCTTTCCCGGAACCCGCATAGAAGAAATATACAATGGGCCACCAGATAGGGGTTATAGAGGGGAATTGCTGTCAATAACACTCTAAGGAAAGTGCATTCCCTGTTTGATGAAAAAAGTACCATTTTAAGGGACGAAATTATTTCCCTCAAGGGATACAATTCAAAATATTCCCATAAAACCCCGGAACGCCTCGCAAAAAATAAGATTGAAAAAAAAAAGCAAACAATTAATCTCAGAGCTAATGCTTTTTTGACCGAATTTTGCTGAATCGCACCCAAATAAAATAACAAGCCTTTAATCATCTGTTTAGGGAACAGCCTCAGTCATACAGAAAAGCTTGTGAAAAAAAAAAATCATTTTTAAAAAAACAATCGTATTACCCCAAAAAGGGGAAAAAATAAGAATACAAAAAAAATTGATTCAGGGCGAAAAGACCTTCCTTGTTTTTGAAATAAAACAAAAATTAATCTTTCGTAAAAATTACTGTAAAGAAACGGCAATTTTTTAAAAAAAGTATAGTATACACAAGCCCCCCAAGTGCGGTTAAAGTAGAAGAGCAATTGAAACAGAAGATTCAGGCCAAAGCTCAAGAATAAGAAGATACACAAAAAGAACACTGCAGTTTAGACAAAAAAACTTTTTTTTAGAAAAAGGGAAAAAAATTCTACAGAGAGCTTGGGAAAACAAACATTGAAATAAAAAAAAACCCAAAAAAAGATGAAAAAAGAAAATTTTTTGGGAAAACAATCTGGGGGGGATAAAAAAAGCATAATCAGAAGCTAAATGGATTCAACATCAAGAATTGGATTGTGTTAATTCTCCGGATATGAATTGGGGAAAAAATTACAATGTGTATTTGTCTAGTTCCCCTTTGGAAAAAAGCTAGCTGGAAAGCACCGGACCCAAAAAATTTTCCAACTTTTTGGGTAAAAAAACTGACATCCACTCATACTATTTTATAACTTTGCTCAAAAATGCTGTGGCCATCCTGAAAACGCACCGTAGGTTGACCACCAGGTGTTTTGTATTTTTTACCAAGTCAGACAAACGAAAAAACCAAAAAAATTTAGACCAAACACATGTTTACCTACAATGATAAATCTTAACGTCAATAAAAACGAACGAATGCAAGTGTTTTTAGCTACAAAAAATTAATGCCATTAGACAAAAAGGTTTTTTGTAGAAATACGTATGGGAATAAAGGGTCATCTTCTGTTGAGTAAAGTATAATGGAAAATTTTAAACAGAGACAGAAGAAACTTATGTAGGGTTTGGGTTGATTACAAGGGAAAACATTTGATAGTGTGCCACACAGTTGGATTTTAAAAGTATTGGAAAGTAAAAGGTCAATCCCCAATTTTTTCAACTTTTGCAAAAATATGATGCTAAATTGGAAACAAATATAAAATAAGAAAGGAAACGAAAAATCGCATCAAGTAAAAGTTCACATAAACGAGGAAAAATTTAGGGGGATTGTTTTTCGCCACTTCTATTTTGCATGAGCTTGTTTCCTTGACAAAATGCCTCAATGACGCAGGTTTGGGGTAGCATTTTTGCCGAAAAGAAGCAAAGTCTCCACCTTCTGTACATGGGTTTGAAATTTTTCGCGAAAAAAGCGATGAACTTGTATTTTTAAAAAATCGTCAAAAAATTTCAGTGAGACATTGTATGGAAATTTGGAATCGGAAGTGCAAGAAAGCGACATTTAAAAAAGGGAAGATTGTCGCAAGTGAAAACATCCAACTTGATGAGCATACCACTATTGAGGACATTGGTCAAAATCAACTTATAAATATCTTGGAATAAAGAAGGCAATGGGTTGCATACAATGAAAAGATTTTTTGAGCAAAGAATACAAAGACGTCTAAGATTAATATTTAAAGTGAATTGAAAGGACGAAATAAAACTATTGCATTGGCAATTTGCTGTGCCAGTAAAATCTTATGCTTTGGGGTTTAATTGGGGCATAGAAAAATTAAGAGATTGGATGAAAACGAGAAAATGTTGACAATGAAAAGGAAGCACCACCCGACGGACTCGAAAGACTGTATATCGCAAGGAAGAATGGGGGTCGAGGTAAACTCAACTGAGGGGTCATACAAAAAAGCAATGATTGGTTTGAGTTTTATACATAAAGGAAAGGGGATGACAAATTTTTTAGAATGGTTTAAGAAAATGAGTCCACAAAACTATGAAAAATCTGTCATTAAGTTAGGGGAACAAGTTTCAAAGGTTTGGGAAATTTAAACCCTATTTCAGTAAAGGCCATCACTAAAAAAGGTCAAGAAATAAGAAGCAATAAAGAAAATTTTCCAGAAAGATTTAATAAGTTTCTGGGAGCTAAACCTTTGCATGGACAATATTTTTATTCACGCTGGACAACCAATATTGACCAAGATCAAACCAATAAGTGGCTGGGGAGAAGTAATCTAAAAGGTGAAACTGAAAGTCTTATTGTAGCTGCACAAGATCAAGCCTTAAAACAAAAAGTTTTTTAAAAAAGAAAATTTTCAAAATGACGTAGATGACAAATGTCGTTTTGAAAAATTTAAAGAAAGGTAGGGGGCTTATTTGGAGCCGGGTTTTTTTTTTGCAAAAAAGAAACATTGATCGACATATAAAGTTGGGGCTATTTTATTGGAACTTTGTAGAAGTTCAACCGAACTTTTTACAAATGGGACATGAAAAATACCAGAACAAATAGTTTTCAAGGTAATTGGGCCATATTGTGGAATGACTAATAATCACTGTAAAAGGTTCTTCACAACAAACCAGGGGACATTGTTGGTTAAAAACAAAGCGACTCAAAAAAGTTTTATCATCGGTAGCTATTCCCTAGCCGCAACATAGTCCTAAGGGGAAACAGAAAAACCCAAGTTCCCAGCCCTTCCCAAAAAATTTAACGAATGTGGAATGTCCGTTTTTAAGATTGTTCCCATTATTATTGGAGCTTGGGGGACAAATTGGGAAAAAGTTTTTTAAGAGAACCTCCAACAAAATCTCTGGGAAACACTGGGCTCCAGAGCTTCAAAAAGGCAGCATTATTAGGAAACCGCCCACATACTACGCAAAGTTTTAGTGTAAAAAAAAAATTGTTTTTTGTTTTTTTTCTTTTATGTATTGTATTTTTTAAGCCAATTTTTTTTTAATTTTATGAATAGGGGTTTTTTACCTTAGAGATGTGGTTTTTCTCTGGGGAAATTTTTTAATACCCTTATGTAAAATTCATATTGGGGAATAAAAGAAAAAAAAATAATAATAATAATAATAAAAAATAATAATAATAAATAATAAAAATAATAATAATAATAAAAATTTTAAAAATAATAATAAAATAATAATAATAATCAAACACACCAATTAACTACATCTAGTCAATTGTCATAAACACAAGGCGGCTCAATATGACCTAACCAGTTGAAGCGCCCTAGTTTCTCACGTCGTCGTAGCGACGAAAGTATTCCACTTTCCTTCCCTACCCGTGCCTTCACAGTCCAACTCGCTACCTTCTCGTGGTTTGGCCTGTGAGTAGGGGAGTAGTGTATTCCCCAAAACTTAGGGCGAGCTCTGGCCGGTTGGGGTGCGTGTTGCAAAGAGAGTTCTCGCGCAACTTTTTATCACACCTTTCTTCATTCACACAGCCTTACCCCATATTTATTTTCTTCTTTCACTTTTTTAGTCTCCATACTTGCCGGCCCTCTCTGCAACGAGCACTCCTCCGTTCCCACCCAGTTTGACCCATCCTATCCAACATCCTCACTCCTTCCCATTAACACCCCTCGTCTTCCCTTACGTTCCTTCCATTGGAAAGAAGAAAACATGGTGGTAATTCACAATTATGGAAAAAGAAAATTTGGAAGATTCGAAAACAATTGACATGGGCACTGATAACTGTACTGTTGAGTGCCCCAAAAAAAACATTAACTAAAAATAATTCTGACCAGCATGGGCCACTCCTTCCCATATCCCCTATAGGCAAGAGTGGTGCATTATGACCCCACGATTGACGCGGTCCTTAATCACAAAAAAAAAATCGTAAAAGTACGATTTCTATGAGAAATATATACTTCCCGTCTGGGCCCGGGGTAGAATGGCTCTGCTGATTGTAAGAGGCGATTCAAGAGAAAAGTCCACCTCGCAAACATCAGCTTTGTATATGAAGGGTAGTAATTTTTCTCCCCGAAAATAGAGGCGAGCTGTGACAATCGTCGTCGGGGACCTTGGCCCCCCTTCCCCCTTTACGACCCCTCGACGACGATGACGACAATGATACCAAAGAAAAGATGACAAAGACAAAAGACGACCGCCACGTGAAAACCCCCTTTCCTCCCCTTATCCTGGCATGTTCTGACCAGCATGGGCCCCTCCCCCCCCCCCCCTAGGTTAGAGCGATGCATTATGACCTAACGGTTGACGCGTCCTTAACCAAATTAACAAAAAAAAAAAATATGAGAAATATATCTTCAAATTTCTCTAAAATCAAAACATATATAATTTCAGTGGGTTTTAAACGTTCCCATAAAGTTTCATCCAGATCGGAGTAGCCGTTTGCCAAAATATCACGAAAATATCTCTTAAATAATCGAAAAAATCGTTAAAGTACGACAATCATTGGATGAGCGTAGCGAGCGTAGCGAGCGAAGCGAAGATTCCATTTCACTACACTGGAGAAAAAAATCCGGAATGTTTTTTTTTTTTTTTTTTTTTTTTTTTTTTCTTTCTGTATTTTTGTCTGTCTGTTAACACGATTCCGGCTAAACCGATACTCCGATTGCGATGAAATTTTATGGAGGCCTTCAAAATCTCTGAACTAAGAACTGCCACGTTTTTTAGCGCAATCGAAAAGTTATTTTCATGAAAATCGCAATTTTACGATTTTTTAAAATTTCTTCGACTTATAACACCTACATGCTTTATCCGATTGTAATGATTTTTTTCACAGAACCTTAATTTTAAAAATTAATATATTCGTGTAAAATTTGTGCGCAATCGAATAATTATTTCTTATGAAAATTTCAATATATACGATTTTTTTCCTTTTTTAAAATTACGATTAATTAAAAAAAAATAAGTTAATTTTTTATTTAATTTGATTTAATTTTAAAAAAATTTCAACAAAGTTCTGATTTTTTCACAGAACAACAGAAAATCCGCAAAACACATGGCAGCTCAATTCACCAATTACGCTCATCCAACAACGCGGCGGGACTTAAGCGTTTTCCTAGTAAGAAATATTTGATCGATTGTACCCAAAAACATGCCATGTCTGAGTTCAGAGATTACGAAGGTCCCCTCAAATTTTCATCAAGATCGTTGCCGTTTGCCCGGTAGAGTTCGAACAAACGGAAAAAAAAAAAACAAACTAAAACTAAAAAAAAAAAAATGAGCTAATTTTTTTGGGGGTCAGTGAAATTGAACTCTTCGCTTCGCTCATCCAAAAACAAATTAATTTAGAGGCTGTTTTGTAAAAGAGACTTATTTTCGTTGGCAAGAGAAGAAAACAACTATGAACAACATTTATCACAGGACATATGCCACCCCTGTTTTTTTATATGTTATTAGTATTTGTTTGGACCAAGACATTATTTTTTAACGAATTTTACCTGACCAAGACATGTTTGAACTGCATTTTATGGAAAAATTTAATGCCTCTTATTTATTGCCATTCAAATTAATAATTCGTGTTTTGCTACATTACTATCATCACCACAATTTTCTTTTCTTTTATAAACGAAGTAAACAATATAATCATCAAACACACCATAAACTGATTTCAATAACGTCCATTATTACAGGCGGCGCAATATGACCTAACCGCATAAAGCGCCCTATTTTCTCACGTCGTCTCCGTTGCACGAAATACTTCTTTCTCCCCTACCCGTGGCTGGTTCTGACCAGCATGGGCCCTTCCTCCCACATCACTGAGGCTAGCGCGGTGCATTATGACCTAACGGTTGATGCGTCCTTAATCCAAATAAACGAAAATCCCTCGCAGTTATAAGTCATACCTATACCCTCGTCTGGGCCCGGGGTAGAATTGGCCCAGAGAATGGCTCTGCTAATCGTGCAAGAGAAAATGTCCACCTAGTAAACATCATATAGTAAGAAGGGTAGTTTATATCTCCCCGCAACTAGAAGCGAACTCTGGCAATCGTCGTCGGGAACACCACCCCCTTCCCCTGACAACCTCCCCGACGACGATGACAATGACAACACGAACGATGACCAAGACGACGACGACCGCGACGTGATAACCCCTCCTATCCTTCCCTCCCAGTGTCGGGTTCTGACCAGCATGGGGCCCTCCTCCTCATCCCTAAGGATAGAGTGGCGTAACGGTTGACACGCCCTTAATCCAAATAAACACTTTCCCTTTGGAGGATCAGCAGCAGATGCTTGCAGAAGTTCCAGTGGTTTAAGTTATTGATTCCACCATGCGTGCTTTAGCATTATATTACTTCTGTCGATATAAAACGTAGGTCAGCGTTCAGCTGGACGTATATAGATCGATACACACCATTGGAATATCCCCTTTAACGGTTCATCCTTAAAGAATTCATGTTCACATAAGTAGCACTGCCAACACCTCGTGTTGAGCTGAAGTCCTAGGATTCTTTGCGTGTTTCGCACAGTGATTAGGAAACTATTAAATTGCTAGTGCAAGGCTAAACGGCGATTCAAGAGAAAAAGTCCTCCTCGCAATCATCAGCAATATTTTATTTATTTATTTTATTATTAAGAGGGTAGTATATTACTCCCCGAATTTAGAGGCTAGCTGTCGCGGTCGTCATCGTGGACACTTCCCCTTTTCCTTGAGGACCTCCCCGACGACGACGACGACGACGACGACGACGACGCCGACGACGACGACGACGACGACGACGACGGTGACATAGACGATGACGACCAAGACGTGAGACCACCCCATTTCTTCCCCCTACCCGTGGCTGGTTTGACCAGCATAGGCTACTCCTCCCCACATCCCCTAGAATAGAGTGGTGCATTATAACCTAACGATTGACGCGTCCTTAATCCAAATGAACCAAAAGAACCGAACGGTTGACGCGGCCTGAAACCTAATAAACATCAACATTATTTGCCTGAACCCGGCCTGATTTTGCCACAGACCACAGGTCCTCCCCGACCTAACTCCGGACAAGCTCCCGCCCCGGCCCCTTGCCCCCGGCCACCTACTCCCATGCCCGCTCCCCTTGCTTGTGGCTGGTTCTAACCAGCAGGGGCCCTGCCCGCCCGCTTCGCCACGTCACCCGTACGTTCCACTTTTGATGTATTTATTAGTTTACAAAAAACTACTTTTATAGCAGAGGTACAATATGACCTAACGGTTGACGCCCCTTAATTAATAAACTTAAACTTCATAAATTTCACTCTCCCCAAGCCGGTGTAGAATTTGGCCCAGAGCATTGCCGCTAATCGTTAAAAGCATACAATGAAAGACACAATGACACCACAAACCCAAAGAAAATGACGACCGCAACGGGGAAAAACCCCCCTTTCCCCCCCAACCCGTGCTGGTTTTGACCAAAAGGGCCCTCCTCCCCCCCCTCATTTAATGGTGCATTATCCCCAAAACGGTTGACGTGTCTTAAATTCCCCAATAAACCATAAAAACGAAAAATGCTATTCAAAAAAAAATCCACCTTGAAAACTATTATTAGAAGGGTAGTTTTTACCCCCCCGAAAATAGGGCGGCTCTTAAATCATCTCGGGGATTTTGACCATTCCTAGAGACCCCTCGACGACGAGACGACATGCACCACGAACATGATAAATACAATGACGCCCGCGACGTGAGTACCCCCTTCCCTCTAACCATGGTGGTTTGACTAAAATTTTTCCCCCCCCCCCCCCCCAGGAAAGAAGGTGCTTATGACCAAAACGGACGCGCCTTCATAAAAAAACAAAAAAAAAATAAAAAATAAGGGGAGTACTCCCTGAAACAGAGGCGAGCTCTGGTGCATTTTGGTACCCCCCCCCTCCTTTTTAAACGACCTCCTCGACGACGAAGACGACGATGACGACGACGACGACCATGAAAACACCAAAACACGCCCTGAGAGGGGGCATTAGGGCCCTTTACCGTCTATCTGAATAAACTGGGCCGTAATTAACTAATCTTTCGAATTGTTTAGTTTTAACTTCTTTTCATTAAATGCCACTATCATTCAATCCTTTTTAAACTTAGAAAACTTTATTATCATAAAACACACAACATAAACGTATTCTATTAACTAGCAAGAACTTCACTGACGGCCTAATGTGACCTCCGGTTGAAGCGCCCTAGTTTCTCACGTCGATATAGTCCGGCTGGATATTTTTATTTAGAATGGATTCATGGCGAGTTGGTGAATTTTATAATCAAGATTTTCAGATATTTATAGAATGATATCGAAATTGTAAACAGTATAGTGTATCTGGGGGAAGGGGGGGGGGGAGTTTGGTGTTACAAAGACCAGTGCAAGGAGTGGTCAAAAGTACTAGTCGCATTGCCTCTTTTCACCGAAGGCAACAAAATTGTGAATTTGCATCTTTCGAAGGTCTGTAACCACGTTAAAAATTTAAAAATGGCATACAAATAAAAATCATCATCAAAATCTGAGTCTTACGGGGTGGGAGGAAAAACTCCCACCGGCGCCTCCCCTTTCTGTATCCGCCACTGGGCCCGGGGTAGAATAGGCCCAGAGCATTCCTCCTCGGCTCATCGTAAAAGGCGACAAAGAGGCAGTCGGTGTGGACCCCTCAAATAAGATCTTGAGGTGACTGGAGACCGCAAAGGGGGCTCTCATGCATATATTTTCACTTTCCCACACCCCACATTTACTCTACAATCATATCTGTTTTATTACTTTTTCACTTTTTCTACTCTTCACCATCAAGCTGGCCCCCTTTGTTTTTCTAAACGTTACCGCATGTTTGCCGGTCGGTGCGACCCGTGCCGGTGGAAAAAGGGGGTCCTGGTTGTTGAGGAAAATGTTTCTTGCGAGATACATGGGGCCAACACGCAACTTTGGCCACCTGCTTCATCATAGACGGGAGATTCAGGACTACCCACCTGGGTCAATTGGCTAGTGCAACATTTTGTCACCATATGTTGCACATTGGGCAGCCCGGACATAGATTGCGTGGGTTGTATGTACCAATGTGGAGAGGTAATTTGGGAAAAGAAGGGTCGGGAGCCGACCACCTGGTAAAAGATCTATTGCGTCTATGTCTTTGGTCCGGACATAAAACTGGCTCTTTCCTACACACCATCCTGATGAAAAAAGAAATCTTTAATGTTTACAAGGGCCCCATGTGGTAGAACCAACGTGGGCTAGTTGAGTCTTTTTTTCCCGGGGAAATTTTGTAGGTTGTCCCCCCGTTTCTACTATGGAAAACTTAAATCACCCCAATCACCCCATTTCCCCAACCCCCAAACCCAAACCATTACCTCAAAGAAAAGACCTACGTCTTTATTTGAACCAGCAATTACACTTAAAAACCGGGGGTAAAAAACTACAAAATAAGTAAAAAATTTTACCTAAAATTTTTGAAAATTAAACTTTAAAAAGAAAAACACAACTTTTTTTTAAAAAATTTTTCATCAGTTGCGATTGCAAAAAGCAATTAAAGGGAAATAGCAGGTCCGAAAAATCAGTACGGTAACGGGCGAAATGGACTGCTTCGGGTTTGAGATGTAATGAAAAGCAGTCTGAACATTTACTATAGACCCCAATTCGACTACCCTATTTGACTTTGAGGGTCAAGCCCCCATAAACCCAATTAAATTTTAAAAGGGGGAATTATTAGTTTTTTCTGTCTAAAATATTTTAAACCAATGGGAAATTAAAGAGGAACCCCTCCAAAAATTTGCTTTTGATTTTGAAATAGAAAAATTTGACCCGTGTTGAGGGAAGAAGAATTTCAACTGGAAAAACAATCCTCACCTTCAACACGAAGGATTTACCGAAAAAGTGGGTTTGTGGGTTACCACTTTTTGATGTTAGAACCATATACCAAAAACCCCCTGAATTTAATTTTTTTTATTGTATACCTTGCCCAAAAGTAATTTTAAATGGGGGCAAGTAGGCTATTTTAACTTTTTTTATTTAAAATCACAATTTTCTTTTAAAATTAAAAATTAATTTAAAAGTATCAACCCGTTTTAAAAACCTATAAAAAGGTATTTTATGGAACCTCTTTTAAACATCCTTAAAATAATTTTTTTTAATTAACAATTAATTACAATATCAAAATTAACAAACAAAGGGAACCTAACAAAAAAATTTTTTTTATCTACTTCCTTTAAAAAAATTTTTTGAAAAATTTTTTACTTTGGATTTCCCCAACAGCTGCAGCTGGGGAATTTAAATTTCCCTTCCCCCAAAATTTTTTCTGTTGAGAATTGAAACCCCCTCCCAACATCCCTTTTTTGAAACCCCTTACATTTTAAAATTCCAGTTATGGTCTTTTCCCCCCTTTGAAAAACCTTTTTCAATTTTTTTTCCCCTAAAACCATTCCATCCCTCCCTTCCTTTGTTTGCCCCGAAATAAGTTACAACCCGCTGTTTCCCTTCTTTTCATCTTTAGAGAAACCCAAACCTAAATCTTTAAACATTTTAGTAAAAAATAAACATAAGTTTTTATATTCCTTCCCCTTTGAATCAGTTATCCATCCCCCCTTTACTTTTTAGGTTTCTCTCCTTTCTGCTAATCGCTGAAAACCCTTTTCTAATCTTTTATATGTTTAATTTCCCTTTAAGGGGCCCATTCGCACTTCCATATTCAAAAATTGGGCTTATTAGAAGATTTATATGCTTTTCTTTTATTTTACTGAAAATCCCTTTTTGCTGCCTCATTACAAAAAATTTTGAGAATTTTTTTGATTTTTTTTCTTAAAATGGGTTAAAAATTTTGTCCCCAAACTAAATTTATTCCCAAAAAACATTCCCAAGTAAATTTTTAAATTGATGACCAAAATCTAGGTTTTTTGCTTCACCTGGCAAAAATTTGGACACACTAAGAATGTTTGTAAGTCGGAACCT
>JAMZAV010011904.1:0-27154 GCA_024449915.1 Sweltsa coloradensis
GCTTAACCTTCTAATTTACTTTCATTCACAGGCGGCGCAATATGACCTAACCGGTTGAAGCGCCCTAGTTTCTCACGTCGTCGTTCTATCATATGAAAACGGCGACAAACTTTCTAATTTCTCATCCATAGTAATTATATTAACGAAATTGAATTCACATCATAAACATTTCTTTAATTTCGTTATTTTCATTCACATACATAACTTTAATTTTGCTATTACTTTCATCATCATCAATTATTTTTTTATTTATACACTAAGGAAAAACAATCTAATCATCAAACATACCTGCATTAATCTTCTAATTTCTTAACCCCGTCAGGGCCCGGGGTAGAATTGGCCCAGAGCATGGCTCTGCATTAACTCTTCTAATTTACTTTCATTCACAGGCGGCGCAATATGACCTAACCGGTTGAAGCGCCCTAGTTTCTCACGTCGTCGTTGAATGGTGATTTATGACCTGACATTTGACTGGCCCCTCATCAACATAAACCAAAGAAACATTAAAAAATTAAAAGAAAAAAAAAATACAAGCTTTATCATAAAACAGCTTTAATATCGCCAAACAAGTCTTGATTTTTTTCCCCGATTTTTTTAATTCAAAGTGGATAAAACTTACAAAAAAATCACATTTTTGCACTAGCATTTGATTTTAATTTTCATATCATCATGTCATATTGGACAAACTTATTATTACTTTATAATGAAATATTTTTATGACAAAATGGTCTAATACTATTGTCAATCATCGGGCCGTGATGGTCCTTGGAATCTGAAAATGTATAGAATTCAATATGCTGACATACAAAAAAAACTCCGCCTCTCGAAGAAAACAATGTGTCGAACTCGCAAGAAAATGAACTATAGCAGAATGTATACAATATGACGCCTTACGCACGCAATTTGATCGCTATTCTCCCCCAATGAAGTATCCTAATAAACAACTACATTAACACAGGAGTACGCCAATATGACCTTACGGTCGACGCGCCATTAAATCTAATAAATAAACAAACAAAACAAACCTCTATCATATGATAACTTCGACAAACTTTAAAAAATTTTACAACATTTCCTTTACAAGTTATTTCTTCAAATAAATAATTATAGTTTTGCTAGTACTATCATCACATAATTTTCTTTTTCTATAATTGCATTACACTTGTAAAACAATTTAATAATCAAAACACGCCATAAACTCATTCATAAATTTCAATGTCACAGCCGGGACGCTATCTGACCTGGACGGTTGAGACGCCCAGGTTCTGACATCGTTGTGAGTAAGCCACTTTAGCCGGTACTCCAAACTGTCCGTCGACTAATGCACAGTTTTTTTGGTTCTCCCCGTCTGCGGGCCATGAAATTGTCCAGAGTATGGCTCTGCAACGAACAAGGCGATTCAGAGAAAAAGTCCATCTCGCAAAACATCAGCTAGTCAAGAATCTGTAGAATATTCTCCACGAAAACTAGAGGCGAGTATGGCAATTGTCGAGGGTACAACTTTCCCTCCCTTGATGACTTCCTGACGGACGAAAGACGAAAAGGTACACGAACGATGACAAAGTCTCTAACGACCGCGAAGTGAGAGCTCCTAGTTTTCTCAATTTCCCCCATCTCTTAATTATTCCCTTTATTCACGAGACTAGAGGTGTGCATTATAGCTTCACGGTTGAAGCGGGACTTAGCCAAAATAAATTTATAAAAAAAACTTATTGACCTCCCCGACAACGACGCTGAATTCTATTTGGCAGTTTCAAACCAATCGAATATGACGCGATGAAAATTAAGCTCTGTTTTTTTTCTCGGAGTTTGTGAAGCAGGTATAATATGGGATTATGTCAGCAGGCTACTGTTCAATGTTTAGAATAACACCATACAGTTTCGAGGGGAGGAAAAGTATTTCAATATACTGGGTGAAACCCTTAGCAATTCCTATATAGTGACATTTTGCGTCAAACCACCATTGTGAAATTAGTGTGGACGATGAAAAATACGCTATTTCATTCCTATACGACGTCGTAGCCATGTTAACAATTTGCTGTCGTAGCCCGCCAGGTGTCCAAAGCAGCTAGATACTGCGCGCCAAAAGCCTTTCTGAATCTCTCGTATTTGGTAATGTCAAATGTGCGTTGAAATCTTGAAAACCTTCCGCGACAAGGCGGTGAGGAAACATTGTTTAAAAAAACATTATGCGCTGTCAAATGTTTTCATTCTTCTTTGGACGCGAAAGACGTGTTAGGGTTGCCTTTTGAACGAAAGCTTTGCACGAGATTGTTTATACATATGACCTATTTATTGGTTACTAATAAAAAACAGGTGTACATTGATATCTTACCGCAAGAATTGAAGCATACAGAGATTCGATTATTCACTTGGTTCGAGGATAAACTTGTCAAAAAATTATTTAAACCATCTCTTAGGTTTTGTGGCTAAGCATCTCGGTTTGACCTCCAGTGTGGTTTGGTGTTTGCTGTCCCAAGGTTTTAAGCTTCGCACTGGCCGTTCTGTGGGCATAACGATGTTGATTCGACGATGACCACCACGACGTGAGAACTCCCATTTCCTCCCCCCTACCTGGATGGCTGGTTTGGACCAGCATGGGGCCTTTCTCTCAGTACTCCCGTTCTGGGCTCGGAGTTAGAATTGGTCCCAGAGCATGGATCTGCTAACCGTAAAAGGCGATTCAAGAGAAATAGTCCACCTCGCAAACATCAGCTAGTATAAGAGGGGAGTATCTTACTCCAGAAAATTAGAGGAGAGCTCTGACAATCATCGTCGGGGACTCTGCACCCTTCCCTTGGAACGACCCTCGACGACGATGACGACGGATGACACACGAATGATGACAAAGACAATGACGACCGGCGAAACGTGAAGAAACAAACCCTTCCTCAAACCCCCTTTTTCCCCTCACGCACCCTCTGCACCAGTGGTAGAATTGGCCCAGAGCATGGCTGTGCTGATCGTAAAAGGCGATTCAAGAGAAAAATCCACCTCGCAAACATCAGATAGTAAAAAGCAGGAATAACTATTTAATCCCTGGGACCTAGAGGCGAGCTCTGGCATCGTGTCGGGGACCTTGCCCCTATCCCTTGACGATCTGCGGCGACGATGATGATGACACAACACACGATGACAAAGACGATGGACGACCGGAGGACGATTGAGCAAACCCCCTTTCTCCCCTTACCCGTGCTGGTTTCTGACCAGCAGGGCCCCATCCCCCCACCCCCGACAGGCTAGAGTGGTGCATTATGACCTAACGGTTGACGCGTCCTAAATCCAAATCAAACCAAAAAAGGAGCCCTCCCTCCCCCTTTTCACCCTCCTTAGGTTAGAGTGCTGCTTATGACCGAACGGTGACGCGTCCTTAATACAAATAATAAAAAGAAAACTTTACCGTGACACTGACTTAAAAAATTGTCTTCCCCCAACGTCTCGACTCTCACTAAGGTTGTGTTCCGCCAAAGACGACCAGAACGACCAGTATGCGACCAAATGATGAATTTAAGTACACACAAATTTGCCACCAATGATAGATTGCAGATTTGCAAGGAAAACGTAGCGATGCGTTAGTTGTTTTGACTGTTGTGGTCGAGGACCAAGAAGCCAGAGTTTTATTCCGGTCGTGGGCAGGTCTTGGGGAAAGCGCCCGGTTATTCAAATTATATCATGAAAATCATGGAATTATGTCCACTACCGAGAATGTTTCTGTAATTCACATGGGTTACACAATAATATTAATCATTTATCATTCAAATCATTACTTAATTTGTAAAATGACATTGATTTATGTTATATTTAACGAGATATCACAATTCATAAAAAAAAAAACAACGGCTTGTAGAAGCACGCACCATTTCCGTAGCCAGGCAGTCCCAACAATCAGACGTGAGTGAAACAATGAAAATAAACAATCCCAGTCGAGCCCAGAAGGCTACCTCGCGCTTTACGGAACACAACCCAAGAGAAGAGTGGTATTGTCCAGGAATTCGAATAGGCCACACACGTCTTTAAAACCCCTTTTTTTTTTTTCCCCACGGGGATATCTTTCTTAACCAGAGAAAACGGTATTCCATGTGCGCGTGTGATGTACCTTTCACAGACATCATATGATAGCAGAATGTACCAAATTTATGCCTTGCGCACGCAATTGTATCTCCCAATCATACAAAGAAACTTCTATCATTATGGAAAAACGGCGACAAACTTTCTAAATTCTCATCAAAGTAATCTATGAAACAAAATTGAATTGCATCATTCACATTTATGTGTAGTAATTTATTTCAATCCAATAAATTACTTTTGTTTTGCTATGCTAATACTCTTCATATTTCCTTTCATTAAAAAACACTAAGACAAATAATCATAAAACACACAATTAAACTTTTCTCATAACTTTTCACTTCACAGCGGCGCAATATAACCTAACCGGTTAAAAGCGCTACTACGTTTTTACGCCATAGTTAAGTTTAAAAATCTGGAGGCCCTTTCATATCCACTTTTCTGCTGGGCACGGTGTAGAATTGGCCCAGAGCATGGCTCTGCTAATCGTAAAATGCCGATTTGAGAGAAAACAGTACACACGCTTCATCAGCTAAAACGAGGGGAGTATATTACTCCCCGGAAACTAGAGGCGAGCTCGGCAATCGTTCGTCGGATAACCCCTCCCCGTCCCTTAACGACTCCCGACGACGATGACAATGACGAAACAAACTATGTCAAATTCTATGACGACGCGACGTGAGAAACCCCCCTCGGGGACTGCCCCCTTCCCCTGACGACCCCCGGGCGGACGATGACAATTGACACAACGAAAGATGACAAAGAACAAGGGACGACCGCGCGTGAGAAACACCCCTTCTACCCTACCCGCGGTGGCTTATGACCAGCATGGGCTCCTCCTCCTCCCCCCCCCCTTAGGTAGAGTGGTTGCATTATGACCTTACGGTTGACGCCGCACTTAATCAAAACAATAATGTTGAGATAAAGTCGTCCAACTCTCAACATACTAACCAATATCCTAAATATCGTTATCTGATAATACCAAAAAGCACTTGTAACAGCAGGTTTGCAAAACATTTGTGGAATGTGCCTGGATAGCCATTAGAATAAGTGAACGAAATACATTGGACAGTTTGGAGCTCTCTTTACACAGGAAGAAGAAACGAATAGACCCTAAATGTCAAAGTAAACTGTTAACGATCGGATTAACAATAGGAATTTTAAACCTCAAAATTGCTGAATACATGTATGACAATCGTCAATTATGTTACTTGGATCGAACGTCTGCATCATTCGACATAAGCCGATTGGTTTAAAATACCAAAACCAAAGCTTTAAATTTACTTTAGCAATGACCTGCCCTGGTTAACACACAGCCGATTCCCATATTTGACCTGTGTCGTTTGATAAAACCACTACTTGCAATAGTGTATTAAAAATTAACTTTGGATAGATTTGCATGAACATCAAAAAATTTTATAATCATAAACACATCATTACTCATTTCATTATCACAGGCTGCACAATATGACCTAATCGGTGTGAAGCGCCCTAGTCTCACGTCGTCATATGAAGTCATCTTTGACGTTAAACATTGGCGTACAGAAACCTAGAAATCCAAGAGCCCAAGTATGGCTTTGTAATCTTAAGAAGGCGATTCAAGCGAAAACATCCACCTAGCAAACACTCAACTAGATAGTAACCAGAGCGGAGTATATTCTCCCCGAAACTAGAGCGAGCTCTGATTAATCGTCGTTACTTCGGCAGCAGGGTAGCATGGGTAGGTCTATTTCGTATAATTCACAAAGGGCTACATAAAAAACTTGCTATATTGTAAGCATTACAATCACTCAAGGAGTCCAGATTTCATTTCCCAATACCCGTGGGTTGTATGACCAGCATGGTCCACTCTCCCTCCTCCCAGTCCCCATACACCTCTATAGGCTAGATAGACGCATTATGGATCTCCCTAAAATAAACGCCGCCTTCGATTCACAAATAAACTAAACTAAATGAAAATTTCGCTTATGAATTACATTTATTATTTTCCCATTCTTTAAACTTAGAAAAACAATATGGATAAAAAGTAAACAGACATTGAATTTAAAAAGTATGAACTGCAAATAACATCGCCGCCTCATGGGCCCTAGATCCTGATGTCGTCGTTTGTCGCTTTTCCGTTGTGTGTTGAGAGGGATATGCATCCGAACGGATGACCCGCAGTATGAAGATTTTTTTAACAAATAACTGGGCGTAAGTCCATCAGTGCTCAGCTAAGGATTGTGTAAATAAAAAATGGGTAGCATTTTTATTTTAGCAATTCACAACAGGGCTACATTACAATTTAAACATATATTGTAGCCTAAACATCACCCAAGAATTTACCCCCCATCCCCTTCATTTCGCTATCCGGGGTTGGTGCGCGTAGCTTGGGCCCCTCATCCCCATTGCCCCTAGGCAGAATGGTGCAATATGACGAACGGTTTACCACGAACTTAACCCAATAAACTTCACAAAATAATCACAAAGAAAAAATCAGTGGAGTTTTTGTTGGTCCTCCGTTATTTTTTAGGACGTATAATCTATTCCATTGCTGGTATAACTATGTGTTTGAATTTTAGAAATATTACCCACGTGCCTCGGCTGGTTCTGAAGCGCACATACATATGGTGGGAAATAATTTTATTTATTTTAATCGGTATATTGATACAAAATAGTGCAAAGCAATCAGGGCCAGGAAAGAATTGGCCCAGACATGGGATCTGATAATCGTACAGGGCGATTCAAAGAGGAAAAAGCCACATCACAAACATAGCTAGTAAGAGCGATACTTGAAGGAGTCCTGGCAATCGTCGTCTGGGACACCTCTCCTTTCCCTTGACGACCTCCCCGACGACGAGAATGACAATGACACACGAATGATGACAAAGACAATTGACGACCTCGGCGTGAGAAAACCCCTTCCCCCCTTTTCCTTTGGATGGTGCTGTGACAAGCATGGGGAACCTCTCGGCCCCATATCCCCAGGCTAGAATGGTGCATTATGAGTTAACGGTTTACGCGCCCTTAATAAAAAAAAAAAATGTTTGCGAGAAAAGTTCGTATCAACTCCAACAATATAACAATATCCAAAATATCGTATCTGATAATACTTACGCACTTGTAACATGCAGGTTGCACAATTTGTGGAATGTTCTCTGGATATCCATTTAGAATAAGTGAAGAAAAATACATGGAAAGTTGGAGCTCTTTACACAGAGAAAGAAAAACGAAGTGATCCTAAATGTCCAAGAAACGTAAACGATCGGAAACAATAGGGAAACTTAAACCTCAAAATTGCCTGAATACATGTATTTACAATCGTAATAATGTTACTTGGATCGGGACGTCTGCATCATTCGACATAACGGCCGATTGGGTTTTAAAATACAAACCAATGCTTATAAATACCTTTTAGCAATGGACCTGCCCTGGTTACACCACAGCGATTTACATATCGACCTTTGTCTGTTGATAAAACCATACTTGCACTTAGTTATTCAAAATTAACTTGGATAGTATTTGCCTGAAACATCAAAAATTTACTGGTATTTACAGATGGCTACAAAATTGACAACAAGTTTGGGATAGTGCTTTTTATTGCTCCACATTAACTGAAGTTTAAGGCTAAGCGTTGGGTGTTCAGTTTTCACGCAGAGTTATTCGCATCCGTGAACTGAAGCTCTATAAATAATGTCTACATTGCCGTTGTTGGAGAATACCTTTTATGTTCAGCTAGCTTGAGATTCACATAAAAACTCAGGTATTCAAGTCATCATTTGTACAAGATCTCCAATTCTACTTTAGAAAAAATAAACTCAAGGGTTTCTCTAATAGATTATTGTAGGATACCTTGACACGTGGGCATGAGGGAAATGAACACGCTGATCGGGCTGCTAAGGGATACTTCTCAGCGTCGCGACGTTGATTTCAATCTAGTTCCCGTTAAGATGTCAGGAGTTGATCATGCAAAGATTGTTTGATTTGCGACAAGCATATGTGGGTGTTGGGTGCAAAATAACAAATTGCTTAGTGTGACGCCTACACTAATTGATAAATTCGTCCTCCTCTACGTCTCGACTCTCACGTAGAGAAGAGGTGGTATGTCCAGAATACGAATAGGCACACGCTAAATCCACGGATTATAAAACATAAAAGTTTTTTTTGTTCCAGATGTGAAACAGTGATTACCTTTAACCGCACATCATATGCTAGCAGAATTGAAATAAATATGAAGCTTTGCGCACGCAGTTTGTGATTTCTTCCAATTCATACTGAATAACTTTTATCACATGATAATGGCGACAAACTACCCTTCAAAATTTCTATACAGTAGTAATTTATTTAACAAAATTTAATTCAACACAGACAAATTTCTTAATGTATTTTTTTAATTCATATAAAATAAACATTTGTTTGGCTATTATATCATCATAATCATCATTTTATTATGTTACATATACACCATCTGAAAACAATCTAATCATCAAACACACCATAAAACTCATCTCTTCAGATTTCATTATCACAGAAGCGCAATTGACCTAACAGGTTGTAAGGCCCTTAGTTTTCCAGGTTGTGTAACCTGTGTTGTTGCTCGTGAAATTCTCGTCGCCCCACAGAGATCATTGGGACGTGGCTCTGTGAAACCAGCCTAGGACCCGGGAGAAGATATCCAGCATCGCTCTGCCCAGCAGACCGAGGTGTCTACAACCATCTTAGTCTTGATGAACAAGAAATAACTCAGATTGGAAGTGAACTCCTTGGGGTGTACTTTGTCGTGGTGTTGGAGCACAACGTAACCTCCCCCACCGTGGATTGTTCTAAGCTACATGGGTCTTTTCCTCCCCAAACATTTTCTAGTTATGTAGTGGAGAAATATTTCTCCCTAGGGAAAACTGAGCGGCGAGCTCTAGCAATCGTGTCGGGGACATATCTCCTTCCCATTTATACCTCCCCGTCGACGACGAAACCATGACAAACAAGAACGATGACGAGGACGGTGACGACCGCAACGTGAGAACCCACCATTTTCTCACCCTTACTCTAGGGGGCGGGTTCTGAACCAGCATTGGATTTCCCTCCTGCATCCTCCTAGGCTAGGGTAGGCGGTAGCACATATTGGCCTACGCGGTTTTGAATGGACTTGATCCCAAATCAACTAAATAATCCAAATACCAAACTTTTAAAATAAAGGGAGTATTTTACTTCCCAAAACTAAAGGCAACTTTGGCATTCAATCGACTGGACACCACCACTCTCCTTGACGACCTCTGAGACGACGACGACGGACAATCACAACACAAACTATCACAGAGACCGATTGACGACCGCGACGTGAGAATCGCCCATTTCCTTCCCCTTACACCGTGACTGGTTGACCGCATAAAATTTTATCCTCATCTCTCTAGGATCGATCGCGAAATATGACCTAATGGGTTGTGCGCCCTTATATCAAAACAAAACTTAAACCACACCATAAAAATTACATTTTTCTTTCAAATAAATCATATTTCTTGCTATCTCAATGCATTTAATGAATTTTTTCTCTAAAACTTTGAAAATCATTTTAAATTTAAATGCCACACTAGAGTTTATTCATCAAGTCACAATATAAATTGTGAGCAATAAGAAAATACCGGTGAAGCGCCCTAGTTTCTCACGTCGCTGTGTTCCCCCATTGCATATAGGGTGCTCGGTGTTCCGTAAGAAATAAAAAACCTAGTGTTTGGCAATTATTTGTTGCACTGATTTGAATCTATTTTGTACATCACTTTACCCACTTCATTTCATTTTCCCCTTCTGAGCCCGGATAGAATAGGCCCAGAGCATGGCTCTGATTATTCTTACAAGGCGATTCAAATAGAAACATAGTTCACCCGGCTAAATCAGCTTGCGAGCTCTGGCAATCGTCATCGGAAAACATTGCTTCCGATCCCTTGACGACCCCTCAACGACGATGACGACAATGACGAGGACGACGTTAGAACTCCCTTTCCCTCCTCCACCCCCCCCTTCACAAGGTGTGCATTATGCCCCCTAACGGTTGACGCGTCCCTTAATCTTAGTGATATATCTGGTTCTGAGCAGCATGGGCTTTCCTCCCATAATGCGTCTATGATATTTAAAACGGTGACGCGTCCTAATCTAGTGATAATAGCTGGTTCTGAGAAGCATGGGACTTTCCTCCCCATAATGCGTCTATTAATTAAAAAACGGTTTTAAAGCACCCTCAATCCAAAAATAAATAAAATATATAAGAAAAATTAATTTATAACTAGTATAAGATTAATAAAACGTACTCAAAACAAATTTTATATTTTATCCTTACAAATCACTGCGGATCAGTCAGGTATCCCGGGTTCCCGGTTAGCGACTTGCTCTATGTTGATGTTATCACTTTGCATCATCAAACACAATATATATTTTATTAGTAGAAAGAAGAAAAATTTTGATGTCTTGATCAAAAAATTGGATCTCGTCCAACCACCTAAGAAACTAATAAAAATAGGGCCTAACGGTTGAAAAACGTAACAAAATAACACATTAAAATCTCATTTAAATAATAATGCTTTGCTATCACATTCATCTCTATAACTTTCATTTATTCATAAATTTCAGAAATCTCCCACCTCATTCCCTTGCCCGTGGCGCATTACGACATACCGGTTGTCACCCCTTTAAAATTATAAATAAAAAATCATAAATATCAACATAAACTTTTAAAACATAATTCCTAATTCCATAATAGCTTGACCTAACGTTGACGCCCCCTAATCCAAATAAACTGAAAAAAGGGTTTTTTGCCACACGTAGGTTACAATTTTATCTGCCTTAACTTTTTTTAAACTCATTGTTTCGATAATAATATTCGAAAATGAATTTATTATACATTTAAGAGCCATTTTAATCCGGAAGAGCGACTATAGTCGCAGTCGTAAAATAACCATTGGATGCGAAAATTCGACTTTAGTCGATCACTCTAAAAAAACGTGCTGAGGCTGTCAGGCGGACGATCGACTATAGTCGCAGTGTTCATAAAAAGTCATTTTTCACTGTTAGAGATTCGCAGCGCGTAACCCTGCTTTTTGTCGTAGCGGCCGGATATAGTGCAGGCGCGACGGGCACGTACATCGCGCGCTCTGTCATTGCCAGCGACGGGACTGCTGCGAGCCACGGGAACACACACATGGCGTGATGCGAGCTGGCATTTTAGGCCTACATTTTGATATGTGTTTGTCTTATATTATGCTCTTGCCCACGTTTCAAAAGCCAGTAAGTGACATGTTTTTAAAATACCGGCATCAACTAGCATAGGTGAACGATAATGCTATTGCATCAACAAGCAAGGTGAAAAATAACTCTATTCAATCTTATTTTTGGATGAACTAACGGACAGTGATTTTGATTTGAGAGTGTGACCGGGAAGCCCAGTTCCAAGTGATTTTGAAATCGATAACAAGCAGTTCCGAGGACGAAGATGATGCGGAAACAGGTATTTGGAAAAACGGGTGAAGATGTGAACAATGGTCACAACATTGCTACTAGATTCTGTTCCTCCCTTTGTTCGGTAGAAAACACGGTGAATGATTTAGAAGGACTACACCTGTTGAATGTTTTGGAAAGTTTTTTCCTCTGATATTTACGAAATGGTTGCCAAAGGAGACAAACAACTTTGTTCCTTCGCTTAGGACAGCACGGTACCCTGTTCCTCCAAGAAGCCGTTTTTGGAGATGGGACCGATTCCCCGTATTGCCGCGGAAATCCGCGCATTTTATTGCTGTGGAAATAGGCATGGCCTGGGTAATAAGCCTCCACTAGATTCTTACTTCAACACTGGTCCTCGGCTGACAAACACACCAGGCTTCGTTCAAGTTTTTTTCTAGGGATCGATATCTCGTTATAAGGTCATTCATACATTTCAATGACAAATGCTACATCAAACCAATGAAGGGGCAACCAGAGTATGCTGCCCTGTATAAAATTCGGCCATAATCTTTCCACTGAGGACACATATATTCAAATTTACGAGCCACATTAAGAGCTGTTGTCGATAGAAGAGACCAGATAAAGTTCAAAGGACGATGTCGTTCAAGAATATATGCCAAACAAGCCTTCAACCAAATGGGTCATCATAGATGTGGTCAATGTGCGATCAAAGACTGGGTTTCTGCTCAGGTTCAAATGTTTACACTGGAAAGAGCGATGCTTGCTCGTGGGGATGGATTGAGCTCTCGAGTTGTCAAAGAATTACTGCATGGATTGAACAACTTAGGCCATGTTGTTTACATGAACACTTTTACTCAGCAACTTACCTGTCTTGACCTGTTAGACAAAAAAAATTGGGGCCTGTGGAACAGTGCGCAGCAAACAGGAGGGGCCTACCAGATGAAAATTAAAAAAATGAAATGAAACGTGGAGACCCCAGCTATTTGGCTGACATGAGAGTAAAAAGATCTGACACACAAAACTATCGTTTAACAATGTAGAACTCATCTTCAAAACAAATTCCGTCTTCTCGCATGGTGTTTGACATAAGATAAATTGGGAAAGACCACGTTGTTGAGTTACGCAAAAAATTCATGTTGAAAATCAACTATTGAAGTTCTCAGTAATACATCGTGGGGTGAAAGATAGGACTTGCATGTTTGAGAATTTACGGATCTCTCGTTTTGCTCCCAAGATGGACATGTGAATGTTCGTTTATACTCTTCAGCAAGGAACACAACCTTAAACTTCCTAGGACACTGTCCACCCATTTTGGTCTTCGTATTGCTCTTGGTGCATTTCAAACAAGCCGGTAGTCAGCTGTATGCCGAGTCAGGTGTTGTTACTACCTTGCAGAACGGAGAAACCTCTTGATGGGTACGTTTATATGAAAATTAAAGCTATGCCTAAAACCATTCATCAAATCGGAATGTTTTTAACACGACATATGTCAGACACTTTGATAACAAACCCAAGGAAATCTCTTCCAACGGATAAGATGAAACTTTAGTCTAATCTATAGAATTTAATCTGCCAAAAGTTTTTAATTTGTATTTAGCGATAACCGCCCTAGGTTTACACCAGAGCCGATTATTATATTTGGACCTTGTCGTTTTGATAAAAACGTACTTGCGATAGTGTATTCAACATTAACTTTAGAGAGATTTGCCAGAACATCAAAGGTTTACTTTCCGGCTATTCACAGATAGCTCCAAAATGACAACAAGGTTGGAAGTGCCTTTTATTGCTACACCGTAAACTGAACGTTTTCAGGGCTAAGCGACGTGTGTTCAGTTTTCACTGCCCCCAGATTATTTGCCATCCGTTGAAGCTCTAAATTACATTCTACGCTGTAGTGTGGAGAAAACCTTGTGTTCAGATAGTTTAAGTTCACTTCAAGTAAGAAAATCATGTATTCAAGGCATCATTTGGTACAAGACGACCAATTCTTATTTAGAAAAACTAACCTCTAAGGGTTCATAAACATTTCTTCTTTCTTCATTTCATTTACATACATAACTTTTAATTTTGCTATAATTTCTTCCATTTCAATTTATTTTGTTATTATACACTAGAAAACAATTCTTATTATCAAACATACCTGCATTTAACTCTTCTAATTTACTTTCATCACAGGCGGCGCAAATATGACCTAAACCGGTTGAAGCGCCTAGTTTCTCACGTCGTCGGGCTATATCAATTAAAGCAAACTAAATCAAAAAAATCCCCGTCTGGGCCCGGGGTAGAATTGGTCCAGAGCATGGCGATGAATCGAAAAGACGATTCAATTCTCAGAAAAAGTCCACCTCCCCCCCCCACGCAAACATCAACTAGAAAGAGCGGAGGATCTACTCCCGAAACTAGAGGCTGAGCTCTGGCAATCGTCGTCGGGGACCCTGCCCCCCTCCCTTTGACGACCCCCCGGCGACCATGCCAATGACACAACGGAACAAGCACAAGACGAGGACGACCGCGACGTGAGAAACCCCCCTTCCTCCCCTTACCGTGGCTGGTGCTGACAGAATGGGCCCCTCCTCCCACCCCCCTAGGCTAGAGTGGTACATTATGACCTAAACGGTGACAGCGTTGCTTAATCTAAAAACCAAAAAATAACTTTTTAAAAAAAACATTATTATATGTATTATTATTTTCTCTTTCTCTCAAACAAGACACCAAATTCAATGTTTGTAACATAAACTATCATCGCCGCGCAATATGGTGTAAGTCCCGTGTCGCGTCGGGTTCGGGTATGCATCACGGGCACGTTCTCCCCCGAAAGGGACTTTGAAAAGTTAAGTACTTTCTCAGTTACAGGACTGTGAGTTCCTCAAAAAGAACTTAGTTAGAAGCAGAGTTCGATAAAGAGTTCCACTTTGGGGAGGTCCACCAACTCCCTTACGCCTGGGGTAAATAAAAAGTCGTTTTTTTGGCTTTTGGAATCTAACGTTCTGCGCGAGATTCGTAGTGGACAATCATGGAAAACTTCACAAAACTACGTCACTTCTATTAGTAGTTAACAGCGTGACGACAAATGCCGTGAAACGTCGATCTTTAAATTTACGCTTGAATGTGTGTGGAATGTTGGGGCTTACAAGCAAACTGATCTTTATAGATGAGGATATTTCTGACACATAGACCTAAGCCTAGGACATAGGCCGACCAAATGTAGTGTTTACTATTCGATTTGAATGCCAAGGGGTACTTACGTATCTGAAAACTGTATTGTGGGCTTGGGCCTAGGCTACACTTTAGGCCTACATCCGTACGGCTTAAAATACCCCATATCTCGATTAAATTTCGCACAGAAAATCGTCAGTGACGCCTGCGCAACACTTTATAGCTACAATAATAAATCATAAGTTCATCGTTTTAAAGTCTAGGGCCCTGGGCTACATTTATAATTGAAATAAAATTGAAGTTTCACTTTTCGTCTGTGTTTTGTTTATTGCATGTCACTGCATTACGAAATCTACTGACCGTATTAAGCGTGCAGTGCTTTTATTAGTTTCACATTTAAGCCGCCCTCAGCGCGCAGAGCGTTAGATTCCGTTTTGAATGGGAAGAAAGGGGACCTCCCAAAGGGGGAAACGTCTTTATTCAAACTCTGGTAAAGAAGTAAGCAGAATATGTTATAGCTTTCATAAAATATTCGTGGGAAGGTCCTACCTAGGGTATGATAATAACTATCATTAAGAATGTAATTCACTGAACATCATCATCATTATGATTTTCTTTTTCTTGAATGAAATTAGGAAACTTACATCGAGAAACACCACCATATTCTATTCCAATATCTTACAATATCAATTGGTAACGCACTGTGACCGAACCCGTTGAAGCGCCCTAGTTTCTCACGTCGTCCATCGCGTCCTGTTCTCATTCCTCGTGTTTAGTGATTAAGTACTGGAGTTATAGGGGACTGTACTCCTTGAAACTAGCGGGCGAGCACTTGCTAAAGTCGTGACAGACTACATGTGTCATGGATGTAATGCTGCTCCGTCAGGTACCGCGCTTCCAGAAACGCCTGGCCGTTATGGTTGATAGGGTGTCCGAGAGTAACCAAAGATGTGCAATGAACGGTACTCGCAAGAGCCGTCGACGGCTACTCTTCCAACGTGGGCCACTTGACGGATAAAAGATTTACAACAAGTTTGAATGTTTACTCCACATAACTGAGCCGCTTCAGGATAAGCGCGATGTGGTTCAGTTTTCACAGCGGGGTATTCGCCATCCGCGCAGATCTTATTAAATACATTCAACATTGCCATTGTGGAGAATACCTTTGTGTTTAGATAAATTGAGTTCACTTAAGCTATAAAACTCACGTATCAAGTAATCATTTGGCTACAAGATATCCAAACGAATTTAGTAAAACTAACCTACAAAGGGTTATATATAGAGTTTGCTGGATACATGGACACTTGGGCATAGGGAAAAGAACACGCTTATTGGCTGCTGAGAAGCTTCTAGCGTCGCGACTTTGATTTTCACTCAAGTTCCCGTTCCAGATTGTCCAAGAGTGGATACAGCAACGATTGTTGGATTTGCGACAAGCCGCATCTTGAGATCGTCAAAGAGTGGATACAAGCAACAGTGTTGGATTTGCGACAAGCAGCATCTTTGGATGTGGTGCAAAATAACAAATTGCGTATTGAGTCGTGTGATGCCACAACTTGACCATATTAATTCGCTTTCGCTTCGTCTCGAATTCTCACGAAGAGAAGCGGTGGTATTGCCAGAATTTGGATGGTCAAAAAGGAGAAAGGTTTGTCACAAGATACAAAACATGTGGATGTACCTTAACCGTACATTCATAGTAAATGTTAGCAGTATATACCAAATACATTCCTTGCTCACGCAATTTCATCTATCCTACCATATGAAGAATTCTTTCATAATGATAAAGGAGGTTCCACCTTCTCAAAATCTTATTTAATTAATTTATTTAACCCCGGGGTAGAATTGGCCCAGAGCATGGCTTTTGCTAATCGTAACAGGCGATCAAGAGAAGTCCACTCGCAAACATCAGCTAGTAAGAGCGGGTATCTACTCCGAAAATAGAGGGCGAGCTCTGACCAATCGTCGTCCGGGGACAGCCCCCTTCCCTTTTGACGATTTTTTTTTGACCCCCCGGCGACGATGACAAGTGACCCAACGAACCCCGATGACAAAGACGATGACGACCGCGACGTGAGACATCCACCTTTCCCCCTTACCCGTGGTGGTTCTGATCAGCATGGGCCCCCTCCTCACCACCCCCTTAAGGCTTAGAGTGGGTGTGCATTAGAACTAACGTTGACCGTCCTAAATCCAATTAACCAAAAGAGGAAAAAATTCCACTAGCCAAACATCAGCTAGTGTGTGAAAAGCGCGTGGGTTGGTACATTACGACCCGAATTTACCCGACGAATCTAGAGGCGAGCTCTGAGCAATCGTCGTCGGGGTGGACCCTGCCCCTTCCCGTGACGACTTTTCGACGACGATGAAGACAATGACAACACGATGATGACGAAGGCAAATGACAAAAAACCGTGACGTAGAAACCCCCCTTTCCTCTTATTACCGTGGCTGGTTTGACCAGAATCGGACCCCCCTCCCCCCCCCCCCCCCTAGTTAAAGTGGGGCATTTGACTAACGGTTGGACGCGTCCTTAATCCAAATACCCCAAAAACAAAATTTAATTACCCCCATCATACACATTTTATTTGTGTATTTATTTTCATGCAGACAATTGTTTTTTGATTTTGTTTATTTCATCACCCATTATGTTCTTTTCCTAGTATATATAGATATATCTATATATATATATATATATAATATATATATATACTATATATAATAATATACACACATTTAGAAATCAAAATAATCATCAAAACACACCCAAATCTCATTTAATAAAACTTTCTATATCTCAGCGGCGCACATATAAACCACACGGGTGATTAGTCCGAGTTCTCACGTTCCTGTGTTTACGTCGTATGGAGGAATCGAGTTTCCGTTGGTACTTGAGTATGCAGTATAAAAATTTAGATAAAAAATCTCGCACTTGGAATAAATTTCTCTTTAAGTTCACTAAAATTAATTAAATTATGGAGGAATCACGTTTTTGTTATTCAAACTATGAACTAATCCTAAAGTAAAGAAAATGGATCTGTCCCAACCATATGAAGAAATTTATCTAATGATAAAGAAGACCCCCTTCTCAATAATCTTATCTTTGACCTTTGAGGTCAGGTGGAGTAATCCAAAGTTTCTCGTTGTTACTTGAGGATATGCAGTATAAAAAATTTGAGTTAAAAAATCCTCCGCACTGTAAATCTAAAATCCTGAAGTTCACTAATATAATTATATTTGACTAGGAAATTCACGATTGTGTTATTTCAAAACTGATGAATTATCTTAAAGTAAGAAAATTGGATTCATAAATTGAACTTATTTACGTTGTTGTAAGTTATGATATTGAGGTTGTTAACTGTTTAACCGGAAAAACCTGAAACCTGAGCGACTGAAGTCGTCTTACCGCAGTCTCAGCGCAGCATTTTTCATTCGTTTATTGTAACATTAAACGCGTGAAGGTAGTTGTGCGAATTACTTCTCCTTTTGGGGCGCCCCAGCACTGGGCTCTGTGATAGTCTGGCCCAGCCCCAGATAGTTTTGGCCCTGCACCAAAGCATGGCCTCCGTCTGGGCCCGGGTAGATAGATTGGGCCCAGAGCATGGTCTCTGATAGTCGGAAACTTTGAGGAAAAGAGAAAAACCCCCAATCTCACGAACATCCAGCTAGTAATTAAGGATACTTACATAATCAAGAAGCAAGGTCTGGCAGTAGTCATCGGGGACATTGACCTTCCCTGTCCATTGACGACATTTCCCGGCGACTGATGACAATATTACCACAACAGATGACAAAGGACGATGACGACCGAGACGTAGGAAAACCACCCTTCCTCTATACACGTGGCTAAGTCTGACCAGCATGGGCCCCTCCTCCTCATTTCCCCTAGGCCTAGAGTGGTGAATTATGAACACCGGTTAAAGCGTTATTTTAATACAAATAAACCACAAAAAAATGTATAGGCCTACTATGGTAAATTAACTACAAAAGGGATTTAATATGCCAAAAGTTATGTTATATATGTTTTAGAATAAACCACCTTGTTCACACCAGAGCTAATTAAATATTCGCCTTTTTTCGTCGATTAATAAAAAACTCTACTTGCAATATTGTGTTCAAATTAACTTTTAGAAAGATTCGCATTAACTTCAAAGGTTTTATTTTGGTATTCATTGATTCCTTTAAACAGACAACAAGGATTAGAAGTGACTTTTTATTGCTCCACCTTAAATGAACGCTTTAAGGCTAAAGCAGATCAGTGTGTTCAGTTTTACTGCAGAGGGATTTCGCCATTCGCGAAAACTCGTATTTCTCTGCCCAGGATAAATTTTTTGGGGGGGTTTTTGGGTGTAAGGGTACATCAGGTAAAAAAACATGAAGATTATCTAAAATTAAAAATTAAAAAATTATCTTGGGAAACCTGACCAGGGTGCAGTGCATGCCCGCTTGGAGTTAGGACAATATTGAAGGGAAGTCCGATTAACGAATGACAAAAAACTAAATTGGAAACACCACGTTGTTGAGTTACGCAAAAGATGCATGTTAAAAATCAACCTATTGAAAGTTCACAGCAATACATCATGGGGTGCAGATAGGACTTGCATGTTGAGAATTTGCGGATCTCTAGTTTGCTTCAAGATGGACTATGGATGTTTCGTATAATATAATAAATAATAAATTTGACTTTATTTGTAAAACACACAAATATTTTTACAAACGGCGAGGTTTCGAGCACATAGCTCGCTCTTCCACCTAACCCTACTTTACGGCTTCCGTGTTTATAGCCACGTAATTGTTAAATTAGCACATGTTATACATTAACTCAAGTATTATACACGATCCACTAACAATACAATACATTCATTTAAGACAAAAGATCCTAAAACTTTAACTAAAAAATAATTGATAAGTAATTCATTAACAAACACAATATACACTGATATGAGTAAAAAATGCATGTCACTATACATAATTCACTCAGTTCTTAGATTTGATTATAGGCCTACATAGCACCACTTATACATGTATCATACATAAATATCGACAGGTTCAATAAAGTGCACATTAGAAATACAAAATAATTAAAAGCAGTGCTCAACGTATTGCTACACGTAGGAACTAAAATATAAATCGGACTGTATAATAATATAGTATATACAATCCTTAATCTACTTAACAAACAATTATTTTGAAGGATGTGTTGTTTACAATATTTCTTAAACAAATGAGGACTGTTGACATAATGCTTGACGGACTTCGGTAACTCATTCCATAATTTTGGTGCAAGGACTGAAAAAGAAGAGGCAGCACTTGACAATCGATGCAGTGGGATTTCAAGGTTTTTGTGACGGGTGTTATAGTTATGATTGAATTTGTATGTTTGAGTTTATTATACAGGTATGTAGGACGTTGCGTATACAAAACTCTGGCAACAGTGCAGAGATAATGAAGAAATTGACGTTGTTTCATTTTAGCACGTTATGTTTCTTAAATGCCGGGCTGATGTGATCATATTTCCTAATGTACAAGCAAACGCATAGTTTGCATTTTGTGCTCTTTGAATTTTGTCTGAAATACAAGTTTTAATACCTACATACACCACATCTCCATAGTCAAATAATGGGAAAATGAGAGCACTGACTACTTTACCTTCATATTTTCTGTTACACTGATTTGAACATATACAATGATCGTAAAATTCCATACGCCTTAGCACACTGTGCTGTGATATGTTGATCAAATGTGAGTTCACTGTCAAAGAATAATTCCTAGATTTTTTCCAAACTCAGAGATACGAATTGGTGTATCATTCATTGTTATAAGCGGGATTTCATTGATTAAGTGTGCATTATATTTTGTTTCTCACCATGATAATTGTAGATTTATTAGGGTTAAAGTTAAGTCCATTATATTTGCCCACTCAGCCATTGAGTCAAGGTCTTCTTTAAAATGGGCACAGGCTGTGCCAATATTGTTCTTTGTAAGCTCTATAATGCCTTGTATGTCGTCTGCATATTGATAAGTACTAATTTCCTTTACAACTGCCGGCAGACTTTGTACAAAAATATTAAAAACAATGGACCAAGAATTGAGCCTTGGGGAACCCCACAACTTACAACTAATGGCGATGATACCACATCTTTGTTATTCACGCTACTTTAACTTTTTGGGTTCTGTCCATGAGGTAGCTCTTAACAAGTTTCTCAGCTGAATTTGAAATCCCATGTTGTGAAACTTTGATAACAAAAGGTCATGGTCAACAGTATCAATGCTTTACTACAGTCCAGCAGTGCCAACAACTCGCATTACCTCGATCTATGTTAATTTTCAAATCGTCCACTATGGATAATAACGCAGTAACTGTACTGTGCTCTTTTCTAAATCCAGATTGGTATTTGAAGAAGTCATGGAGATTAGATTGAATGTGTTCGTTTATTTGCAAAGCCATAATTTTTTCAAGTACTTTGGAGAAAGTGGGAAGTATGCTTATGGGTCTAAAGGTCATTAAATGAGTGACGTTTTTTCGTCTTCGTACGGGAGTTAATTATGCTTCCTTCCAACCTTTGGGGAAAACAGATGTAGTCAGTGCAGTATTAATATGTCAGTCAGCGCATTTATACAAACGGAAGAATATTTTAATAGTGTTTATGTTTATGTCATCAGACCCTGTGGCTGTAGTTTCAATCGATTGAAGATGTGTTATAACTTCTGATTGAGAGACATTACGGACGAAAACAATTGATCGGTGATCGGCTCCACTCGTCGCAAACCGGTCTATTTCCATGTTTATTTCGAGCGACTTATCACGTGCTTTTGTAGATTGGTGAAAAAATTTATTCAGCTCATCGGCATCTAATAAATTATTTGGTATGGGATATGTGCTTTTATTTATGACAGAATTATTTTTCAGATTTTTTCCATAATAGTTTCCACTCTTCAGCAAGTAACACAACCCTTAAACTTCGAGACACTGTCCACCAGGGGGGTCGTCGGCTTGCGCTTGGTGCATTTCGAACAAGCCCGGTAGTCAGCTTGTATGCCGAGTCAGGTGTGTCCTCCTTGGCAGAACGGAGAAACCTCTTGATGGGTACTTATGTAATGAAAATTAAAGCTATGCCTAACCATCCAGCAAATCGGAATGTTTTTAACACGACATATGTCAGACACTTTGAAAACAAACCCAAGGCATATCTTCCAACGGGATTAAGATGTAAACTTTTGTTTAATCTTATAGAATTTCATCTGCCAAAGGTTTTTAATTTTGTAATTAGCAATAACCCGCCCTGGTTTACACCAGAGCCGATAATTATATTTGACCTTTGTCGTTTTGATAAAAACTCTACTTGCGATAGTGTATTCAAATTAACTTTAGAGAGATTTGCCATGAACATCAAAGGTTTACTTTGGTATTCACAGATGGCTCCAAAATTGACAACAAGGTTGGAAGTGCTTTTTATTGCTCCACCTTAACTGAACGTTTCAGGCTAAGCGACGTGTGTTCAGTTTTCACTGCAGAGTTATTCGCCATCCGTGAAGCTCTTAAATACATTCTACGCTGTCGTTTGTGGAGAATACCTTTGTGTTCAGATAGTTTAAGTTCACTTCAAGCTATAGAACTAATGTATTCAAGTCATCATTTGGAACAAGACATCACATTCTATTTAGAAAAACTAACCTCTAAGCTAAGGGTTATATAATAGAGTTTTGCTGGATACCTGGACACGTGGCATAGAGGGAAATGAAACACTCTGATAGGGCTGCTAAGGAAGCTTCCCAGCGTCGCGACGTTGATTTCAATCTAGTTCCCGTTCCAGATGTCAAGAGTGGATTCAAGCAAAGATTGTTGATTTGCGACAAGCATCTTGGGATGTGTTGCAAAAATAACAAATTGCGTAGTGTGATGCCCACATTGACTAACAAAATTCGTCCACCTACGTCTCGACTCTCACGTAGAGAAGAGGTGGTATTGTCTAGACTTCGTATAGGGCACACACGCCTAACACACGGATATCTCTTAACCAGAGAAAAGGTTATTCCCATATGTGACACATGTGATGTACCTTTAACGTACATCATATGCTAGCAGAATGTACCAAATATGATGCCTTTCGCATGCAATTTGATCTCTTCCCAACCATATGAAGAACTCTATCATATGATAACGGCGACAAACTTTCCAAATTTCTCATCCAAAGTAATCTATTTAACAAACTTTAATTAACTTCATACACATTTCTTTCTTTTCTTTCTTTTCATTTTCATACATAACTTTTATTTTGCTATTACTTTCTTCATCTTCAATTTATTTTGTTATTTATACACTTAGAAAACAATCTAATCATCAAACATACCTGCATTAACTCTTCTAATTTACTTTCATTTACAGGCGGCGCAATATGACCTAACCGGTTGAAGCGCCCTAGTTTCTCACGTCGTCGTCGCCAAATAAAAAAAAATATATACTCCCTCACCCCTAACAGAACGGAAATCACTACCTCACAACCCCTATGGCTAGAGTGGAAAATTATGACCTAACTTTTCCGACGCCTTTATAAAAAAACCTGAAAATTTAAATACCGGTTCCTAAACTTTAAAAAATAAAGGGAGTATTTTACTTTCCCAAAACTAAAGGCAAACTTTGGCATTCATCGACTGGGACACCCCCACTCTCCTTGACGACCTCCTGGACGACGACGACGACGACGACGACGACGTGAGAATCCCCCATTTCCTCCCCTTAACCGTGACTGGTTCTGACCAGCATAAAATTTTAATCCTTATCTCTCTAGGGCTAGATCGCGAAATATGACCTAACGGTTTGTGCGCCCTATATCCGAACAAACTAAAACCACATCATAAAAATTTCATTTTTCTTTCAAATAAATCATATTTATTTTGCTATCTCAATCATCTTTATGATTTTTTCTTAAAAACTTTGAAATCATTTTAAATTCAAATGCACACTAGAGTTAATTCATCAAGTCACAATATAACATGCGACGCAATAAGACAATACCGGTTGAAGCGCCCTAGTTTCTCACGTCGCTGTGTCCTCCACGCTGGGTGCTCGGTATTCCGTAAGAAATAAACACCCAGTGTTGGCCAATATTTGTTGCACTGATTTGATCTATTTTGTACATCACCTTTACCCACTTCATTTCATTTTCCCCTTCTGAGCCCGGGGTAGAATAGGCCCAGAGCATGGCTCTGATTATCTTACAAGGCGATTCCGGAGAAAAAAGTCCACCCCGGAAACATCACCTAGTAAGAGCGGAGTATATTACTACCCGAAACAAGAGGCGAGCTCTGGCAACCGTCGTCTGGGACAACTCCGCTTTCCATTGACGACCTCCCCGGCGACAATGACAATGGCACAACGAACGATGACAAAGACGATGACGACCGCTACGTGAGAAACCCCCTTCCTCCCCTTACCCGTGGCTGGTTCTAACAAGCATGGGCTCTTTCTCCCCATATCCACTAGGCTAGAGTGGTGCATTATGACCATCATGTTCACAAATGTTTGAACACGAGTCTCCCACATTCCAGGTAGGCGCCTAAGCCAGAATACTAGACCACCGAGACGGTAACTAGTTAACTTCTGAATTGTAGTTGCGTTATAGATCTGAATGGATGGCACAAAACTGCAACGAATATCTGTTGCCTTTGAACTGACAAACAAACATTATTCATATGTCATTAGCTTACGCAGGTATGAGCGAGGGTTTATTGCTCGAATGGTTAGTCGGGAAACACTCCCGTAGGTGGAAATAAAAATATTTAATACAATATTCAGTAATAAAAAACTTCATCCAGATCGGGGTTCATACCATATAGTCCCCTGAAACCAAATAAGCCGAAGCTGCAGGCGAGCTCTGGCAGTCGTCGACTGGGATATTTACCCCTTCTCTCACGTTAAAGACTACGACGTGAGAATCTCCCTTTCCTCCACCTCCTCTACCCGTGACTGCAGGTTCTGACCAGCACGGGTCTTATCTCACGACATCCCTTTGGATAGAGTGGTGCATTGTGACCTTCATGTTGACATCCCCTGAAACCAAATAAGCCGAAGCTGCAGGCGAGCTCTGGCAGTCGTCGACTGGGATGTTTACCCCTTCTCTCACGTTAAAGACTACGACGTGAGAATCTCCCTTTCCTCCACTTCCTCTTCCCGTGACTGCAGGTTCTGACCAGCACGGGTCTTATCTCCCCGTCTGGGCCCGGGGTAGAATAGGCCCAGAGCATTCCTCCTCGGCTCATCGTAAAAGGCGACAAAGAGGCAGTCGGTGTGGACCCCTCAAATAAGATCTTGAGGTGACTGGAGACCGCAAAGGGGGCTCTCATGCATATATTTTCACTTTCCCACACGCACATTTACTCTACAATCATATCTATTTATTACTTTTTCACTTTTTCTACTCTTCAACATCAATGCTGGCCCCCTTTGTGTTCTAAACGTCTACCGCCGTGTTTGCCGTGCGGTGCGACCCGTGCCGGTGGAAAAGGGGATCCTGGTTGTTGAGGAAAATGTTTCTTGCGAGAAACATGGACCAACCTAGGAGGATTCAGTATATTACCTCTGGAGGGGCCCTTAGTGCATCGCCGCTGACGCACGTTTCGACGGCCGGGATTTCCCCTCGCGCGCCTGCCTTCCCGCAGAGAGCAGGCAACGAGACTGAGCCGGCGTATTCAGTAGCTCGCGATACGTATGTTTACAAGTGCAAACAAAAGTTTACATTTGTGTTACAATAACAAACACGCTGAATTTCCTTGCACCATCCTTTACTCTGCATCGTGACACAAAATAATACTGCGGATAAATTATGGGAGAGCTTCGAATAAAAAGAAATACATCAAAACTGTAAAAGTGAAATCGTTATGAAATGTTTAATCGTTGAAATAACAATTTGGCTTAATTTCTTACTTCACTGCACGTAGGAAAGGATTTATGTTTTCCATCTTATAACTTATTTGTACGTTATGTTGCCGGGAAAATGTGCTTAATGTGTTATGATTCGTGCGTTAGAAATACTTATAAAATATCACTAGATAGTAGATACCACATTTTTTTAATCTCAAGATAGGTTTAGAAAAACTCTTTTTAAAAAAAAACTCTTAAAACTCTTAAGGTACCACATTTTAAAATATCACTAGATAATAGATTCACATTTTTTATCTCAAGGTAGGTTTAGGTGGCTAAAACTCTAAGGTGTCACATTTAAATTGTGCATGTATATTCATGTTAAAATAAATACAACAATAATTGCTTCATCGTGACAAAAAAATTTGTACACCAACTGCTATTTTCAGAAAACTATTTTAGCTGTGGTCAAGTTATAGCTAAAAGTGTTTAGAAACTATGTCCAGAAATCGATTCTCAAAATTTAATTTTGAACTAGTCTTGTATATTACACTTTTGTCCAAAAATCTAAGTATAATTTTCAAAAGTGAGGTTATGTCCCGCCCCAAAAAAATTAACAATTTTGTTTTCTGTTATTTTAAAGGCCTTCTTTCATTCAGCAAACTTTTCAGACATGTTTCTTCGTCTTCCAAATTATCGGCCAGAGGTTGTACAATAGCCTTAAGACGGTAAATCTGTCTGTATTTCTTAGCAGGTTGATGATATTGTTGTTGATGATATCAATGTCTTTATTTATGTTGTGGTTAAAATTTAATAAATAAATATATAATAAATAAATAATAATAAGATCATAGCGTGGTAGTATTTCTGAAATAACTTCTCTCCACAGGCATGGCTGGTATGCCTTAAATGCTTTAAAGAATCTCGTATGTTGTTATAGTTGTTGTTGTTGTGTGTGTGTAGTTGTGTTGGTTTTACTAGCGAGTCGATTATATACTTGGGACCAGTTTTCGAGAAATGTTGCAATTCCTTTGTGATAAGAGAAGAAATAAATCTTCCGTGGCTATCTGCCAGTATAACGAGTTTGTGTTTTTGCTCTTGTTCTTGTTCAGGGTCTTGGCCTAGGCCTACTAGTGGTTGGAGTCTGTTGCTGGTTTAGTAGCAACAAATGCTCTTCTTTGAAACCTGTTGGCTAGTTGGTAGTGGTAGGCCTACTTTCTTTGTCAATTGGGATGACGTCTTAGAGTTATTTTCGTTTTTGACATTTAGGTCTAAGTCCCATTTTGTATGTGTAGGCCTATTAGGCTCAGGCCCAGGGGGAAGTTCCATATTAGAAGAAGGCTTGTCCCTTAAACCTGATCCTAGCCCCAGCACTTCTGATATCTGTGGCATGAAGCATTGGCCTGGCCTTAAGAATAAAAATTGATGTTTTTCACTTACAAGAACCCTTTGTGTTGGCTAGTTCCTGGCCTAACTTTGATATTTCAATGTGCATCATTGAAAGCTCTTTGACTATATCTAGGCCAGCCATGGTTTTAAGTAGATTGTTTGCTGATTTAGCTACACCCTACATTTGTAAATACAGTTTGCTTATCTGATAACTCGAGATCTGCTCACTTGTATAATTGCTTCTTTAGAACTTTT
>JAMZAV010011905.1:0-18480 GCA_024449915.1 Sweltsa coloradensis
TAATAGCAACTTGTGCCATTGTGCTATATTACATAGGAACAAACTACTGACTAGAGGCATATCCCTGGCCTGCCCTCCAGTGGCGGCACTACGGGGGGGGGGGTCTTGCCCCCCTCCCCCCCCTGGTGTCAAATGCCTGCCGCACGCACATCAAATCACAAATTATTTTTTGGTAATTTGTTAGGATAACGTCCATATGTATAGGCCTACAGGCTGTGCTAGTAGGCGCAAATGTAAGAGCGATAGATAGTATTGATTGTAGTTGATTCCCTGTCAAGTATCAATGTTTTAGGTCGGGGGAGTAATGGGGAATTTTGAGGTAGTACATATTTAGCCCCTCCGTTTATCACCTTGCCCCTGCTCCGGAAACTACTTTGAAAAAAAAAATATAAATAATATTCATCGAACTAAAAGTACAATAAAGCAAAATTAATAAAACTAACATTATTAATTAAAAAATCCTTCATTATTACTTACGATAACGATAAACTGACTCTCCATTAAAGATAGATAATCTAAAGATAATGGTAAAAAACTCTTTCAAGTTATAAATATATTTATTTATCATACCGGAAACGAGGTAAAGTCCCCCCTGCCCCCCCTTGATATTTGTCTGGCGCCGCTACTGTGCCCTATCCTGCTGCACCTTCTGCTAAAATCGCGTTGATGGCGAAGTTACTTAACCCTTGGAGTACTTTGACGAGTGATAATAGTCCCTTGCATTTTAGGGGTGCAAATGATAAAAAAATATGACTTAAAAACATTGTTTAATTAATAAAACGTGGCTATAGGGGGCTATATCAATAATTTATATTTATGATCCAAAATCCAGAAGGGTGGAAAAGAACAAAGCAGGGAAAATATCAAAATTGCCGGTAATTTTAAAAGAGGTTAACGTGCTTAATTTTAAAACAATAAAAATATAACACAAACAATTATCCTTATAGCCATGCATAGAAAACAATAGTTTTGTTTAAAATTAATGGGTTATACGTTTTACACAAGAGCCGCCACTGTTAGTGGGCCACGTTTCGGTTTATATCCAAAATAATATTGTGCATACACAGTGGCGTAACTAGCCCTTGTTTCTTAGGGGGGCAAAGTTCTTTATAACCACAAACATAACTATGTATCCTGGATAACAATGGGGGTCTGGCAGTGGTAGCTTTTCAACTCATTATCAGGTGTGCACTGTATAGTGGTGTCATCAAAAATGTATTTGTGGGCGTCCGCTCTTTCATGAGTAAAGTATATGATTTAGTACAATGGGGGACCTGGGGGAAGCCCTTTCTAAGAGTGTGAACATTTTGTTCAAGGTAGTAGGAGTTGCTAAATTTATGATCGTTATGAAATTAATTCCATATTGTTCTCTTATCTAGGAATTCAGTTTTAGTTTTTTATTTCGTGGTGCCGAAAACACTAAACATGGTGGTGAACATATGGCTAACATATGGTTGAGGCTGCACTGTCACTTGCGTGTTACTTAGAGCATATCGTGGTTAAATCAGGGTGTTTATGATTTAAGATGAAATGAACTTTCTCTTCGTTTCATTTTGAGCAACAAACACATCAGTTCTAACAGATTTCAGGCAAAGTGTTCCTTAAAATAATTTTTGAATTATATTTTCTGAAACGCTTGTGAAAGTATTTGATCCGCACACCAACTTGACAAGTTTTGAAACACTGATATTGTTGATTTAAATCAATAAAAATCTGATTTAGATTGAAAAAATCATGATTTTAAATTTTTTAATATAAAAATATATAACACACCCTTGGTTAAATACGTTTCCCCATTATTTTTAGACTTAACCGATGATTCCCCACAGTAACGAGCGTGCTTGTAACTCATACTTTGGGTAGAAAATAATTGACTCTCATTACGTGGGCTCTTCATACATTTTCAAGAATAACTTTCTCTCATACAAATTCAATTTGGATTTGTTATAGTCTATTTTTCCTGACTAATCAGGTTTGCAATATTCTCACATCCATGCACGCCGTATAAATTGCACTGGGCTGTGGGGCGCTAAGCCACAGATTAAAAAAAATAACATTGCAAATTGTGTTTTTTTACTAGGTTTTAGCGTGGTATCGTCGATAATTTATAAAATTGTGAAGAGTGTCAGTTTTATTGTCAGTTCACAAAATCTTGCCACGAAATTGTGGCCGACCCTACTACAAGGAACGCAGTTTACCCTACTACCCGACCCTACTACAAGGAACCAGTTTACCCTGCTACCCGACCCTACTACAAGGAACACAGTTTACCCTGCTACCCGACCCTACTACAAGGAACGCAGTTTACCCTGCTACCCGACCCTACTACAAGGAACACAGTTTACCCTGCTATCCGACCCTACTACAAGGAACTCAGTTTACCCTGCTATCCCGACCCTACTACAAGGAACGCAGTTTACCTTGCTGACGTCTTAGGCCGCGTGCTATCCAGCAGTTTGTCCCCGAAGCAATATAGTCCCCTATATTCTTGAATTGCTTTTTTCATTTTCCTTCTATTGACAAAACCACAAGATAAGAAGATTCGTGATTTCGCCTCACTCAAGGTAACCCGTAAATCAGGAGGGGGGTGGGGGTGGGGGGTTGACATTATGTTGTCTCGTGGTAGGGTTGGGGGGGGGATATTCTAGTGTGCAGGGTAGATGGACATGCGCTATACATTTTCAAGAAATACATAGATTCTTTTTTTATAAACTCATTTATTGTTTTATTGATTTATTCCAACATGACATGACATGACATGACGGTTACATTGCTGGTGCAGCAGCTTAGCCCAATAACATGAAGTGTTTTACCACCAGGACAATACACACAATAATCGCAATTACAAAACACACTATAATATAAGCGCTATAAACACAAAAGGCCTGTAAGAAACACAGAGATCACATAGGTCTCGATAACACACATAAATGTACCGTAATAAAAAATGAGTGAGAGTGTGAATGTGAATGTGAATGTGAATGTTAATGTGAATGTGAGTGTATGTGTAATTTTTTTATGTCGTTAACTTATTAACAAGAGCAATTTGTGCAAATTGAGAATCCACACTTAAGTTGATATTAGCAGATGATAAATGGCATAAGACAAATTTACTTTCCACGCATTTTGAAAGGAATTCAAATTTTTATCAAAATTTCAGTATTTTTTGAACAGATATTTTGATATTTAGCTTAGCTCATATTTGGACCTTGGACTTTTGAATCCTAATATACATAATTTGATTTTGATTTTTAACCTTAAAAGTAAAAAAAAAAAAATCGGAATATTACTAGGCCAATAAATATTTTATGTAACAATGTTTATGTAACAGTACGTAGTGTACTCTACTAGGGAAACGCCAAAGTCGTTGTTAAACGAGTGAGTGTGTCATGTGTTGAGTACCCGGTTACATTACTTTTCTTCCCCCTACATTAGGCCTACCTAACATACAATAGCCTAGAGAGGCGCATTGGTCTTACAGTTGACGCGCCCGTATACCTACTAAACTTAAAAAAACATTATTTATATGAATATAAATAACAACGACTTTGGCGTTTCCCAAGTCTAGTTGGCTAAAGCGCCCTTAAGGCCGCTTTACACGGAGTAGTTGAAAAAGTAAAAAGTAAAAAGTGAAAAGAACGAGTAGGAAGAGAAAAAGAAATCCCCTGGTCGGGAAAGATTTTGTAATTCCTAAATTGTATTTAAAAAATTATTAAACATGTTTTGAAATGCATATAACGCAGTGTAGTCCATCATCTGTGGCAATAGGGCCTACTATGGTAAACATAGCCAGTACGAAATACGTGAAAATATTGCAAGGTTTACTCAATCTACGAGCGGAATTTGGGGGTACCTTGACGTGCAACATTCGACAGACCTTGCATGGGCACGGCATTTCACGGCCAGGCGAAAAACAAACAAAAAATATATTTCAAAATCTAAAACATTGTCGTTAAAATAATTTCTAAACATTGGAAGTCTATTTTTCAGTTTATCATTTCTTGTAGGTTTAAATCGCAATGAATCTTGCTGATTTTGTTAGCAGTTCTCAATAAACTCGTACCGGATGTCTGTTTAAAATTTTAGCGCAATCTGTTCAGCGATTCGGCTGATTTTCAACGTACACACACACACACACACACACGCACGCAGAAAAACAATTAGGGCCGTTTAAGTCGAATGGAAATCACTACGTTCGCTACGCTCACTCGTTCAATTATCTGTGAAAACTTGTTATAACATTGATCGTGCCGATGAATCAGCTAAGCCAGTCAGAAAGATTCATATTGTGGCTCTGGGACTGACACGATTAAACTTATGCCCTATAACTAGGAAGCTTCGCAAACGCTTTTTTGAGTCGCATTGATGAATGAGCTTTTGTGTAAGGTTTTAGTTTGCGGGGGATCTCTTTAATTTTGCAAGTGCTTTTTGAACGCATTGTAGGTAATTAATGTCAAGTTTCTATTGTTACTTGTTAATTGTTATTATGTACCTCAAAAAAATGCTATTAAAACCTTTATTATCTATGAATTATGGCTAACTTTTTCAAATTATTCTTTCAAAAGGTACTACATCACCATAACCTTAATGTCCAGGTGAAATATGAACGTTGTAGCCCCACCCGTTTGGTCAAAATCGGCCCAAATGTCACAAAACAAACAGAAAAAAAAACACCCGAGCTGATTGTTTTGGGGGTGTCAGTGAAATCAAAGTCTTCGCTTCGCTCATCCAATCAGCCATTAGGCCTTTTAAACACTTTGAAGAATCAATACATATACATTGTAAATTGATTGCATACACGAGTATATAATTTCATTTTTACCTTTTTTTATGTAAAATTTAACGTCAGTCATAATCATAATATTCAGTTATAAAAATTGATTTACAAAGGAGGACAACTCAATATAACTATATAATAAATACGGAAAGTTTATGAAATGTTATATCTCAATTTCATTAATCGGCAAACACTCCAGTAGGTTAATTGATTGACATAAAAAATGATAAATGTTGTTAAACAAAATTTGAAATTTAGTAATATCCCAACAACGTACAATTTTGATAACGTATTTAATTTGGATATTTTCAATATTTAAGTATCATTAATTAAAATGAATCAAAATTAATATACGATAGGAAAAAAGTTTTTTGTTGGGTAAAGGGCCCGACAACCATTGGGACCTGATACGAGTATGCTAAAGATTATCAATTTCGACCAGAGATTTCTATGTACTACTTGTAGTTCAACTGATTTCTGAATTCGCTACTGACATTCAAGACCAACATAAATTTAATTTCCGCAATAATTATCATTAATCATTAAACCTCTTCTAAGTAAGAATTTCTGGTTTGATCCTGTATCTGCTGTTGATTCACGCACGCGACCAAGGTTTCAAGTCTCTATGTAAGGGGGAGGGGGAGGGGGGGGGGTACCTACCTCCCCCCTGAAGGTGTTATCACAAACTTCTCCACGCACAATAGGTCTGTTGTCATAACAACTCGGGTTGATTAAACCGTGATCTAGGTCGAGCCTGTGTAGAGCGGCGAGTCTAGCGGGACTTGCACACAGAGGAGGATTTATAGGTTCATAGGTTTATAGGTGCGCCCGGATTCTTCATTAGAAACATATTTACACACACCAATAACCAAGATGTTTGATAAATTGCCTAAAAGTATAAAAAGTATAAAAAATATAACAAAACAAAACTTGTCAAAATTTTAATCTGAATGTATAACATATGTATTTGTTTACCAACTGTACTTAGAAAGAGTTACTAGAAATAAATATAATGGATGATGTATTGTATTGTAATGTATGTAATAGCTTATGAAGCTAAATAAATGAATTGAATTGAATTGAATAGAATACATAGAATACAAGTTTTGTATCGTGTATTTTGAATCCTTATTTAAAACTCAAAGTAAAAAAAAAAAAACGCCTTTATATTGTCAGAAATCGTAAGTCTGCCCTTGAAATGTCTGCTATGCTAAATTGAAAATAAGATCGATCGTTAATTTTACCATGTATACTGCGAATTGTAAGCTCGACATGACGACAAAACAAATGACGCACACAAACTATTGTTTCGGTATTGCATTCAGCCCTGCACCACTTTTTTTTAACACGCACCAAATACACTCTAAAATCCCGATTCCCGAAAATTTTCAACTGCGGCATTATTTATGAGGGGCTCCGCCCCCCATGCCCCCTTGCTTAATCTCTTTCCTGTGGATGTTCACGCACACACAAATCGCCCCACTGTAATTATGTTCTATCCGCCACTGCACCCTGTTTTACAAATGCGGGAAAATCGGCCATGTTGATAAGAAATGGGCATCGTTTCCGTGGCGTTCATGCCGAACAGGGGTTTTTCCTCATATTTAACGTTTTGAACGCCATTAAACACGTTTTAGAATGGATAATAGCAAAAAAATATTTGACGTTTTCTCATAGTTGACGTTTTTTAACGAAATAATTATATACTTTAAGTGCATGTGGGGGGGGGGGGGGGGGAACTCCAATACCCCCCCCCCCCCTCTTAGATACGCCACCACCTCTGCTCATTAGGAGGAAAACCAAGACGATATTATCACAAAATCACAAACAAATTCGTTGAATACTCTCCATCCATCACAAGATCTTTGACTATAGAAGAGCACACAGACTTCAGTTGGGACTTGGGAGCAGTCCCCGTTTAATAATTCTGTGTCTTTGTCCACCTTAGCAGACATACATATTTTTTTTATTTTGTATTCTAATTGTTTATTTTTGGATGAGCGTAGCGAGCGAAGCGAAAACTTCAATTTCACTGACCCCCCAAAAAAATTTAGCTCCAATGTTTTTTTTTTTTTTTTTCCGTCTGTTTGTTCGCTCGATTCCGGGCAAACGGCATATGCGATCTTGATGAAAATTTGAGGGGACCTTCGTTTTCTCTGAACTTAGAGGTGTATTGTTTTTGGGTACAATCGAAGAAATATTTCTCATGAATATCGTACTTTTACGATTTTTTTCGATTTTTAGTGCGATATTTTCGTCACATTTGGACCGATTCTGACCAAACGGGTGGGACTACAACGTTCAGATTTCACATGGACATTAAGGTTATGGTGATGTAGTACCTTTTGAAAGAAAAAGTTGAAAAAGTTAGTCAGAATCCACAGAAACAAAGGTTTTAATATGAGTTTTTTTGAGGTTTATAATACCAATTAACAAGTATAACAATAGAAACTTGACAACAATCACCTACAATGCATTCAAAAAGCACTTGCAAAGGAAAAGTGCAAACAAACGCAAAAAACGCAAACAAAAAACTTACAAAAAACCGCTCATCCATCAACGCGGCGGGACTTTAGCGTTTTCCTAGTATAATCCAATGCCTATACATCACACTTGTGCAACCCGCTCTGTTAGTTAGTTTTTAGTTGGTTTGTTTGTTTGTGTTGTTATGGGCACTCAACAGTAGAGTTATCCATGCCCATTAAGTTGATTTTATGAGGGAATAGGACTCATTTGGCAGTTAGCAAATAGCTATTCGCTCGGCCAAGATGCATTCGACGTAGGCCCTATATATGAAACTTTGCAAAGGTGTCGATAAAGCAATAATGGACAGCCCTGCGGTTATAGTTTTTTCAATTTTTTTTCTTAATCAGCCAGAAAAAAATCACGAACATAATAAATTTTGGAGTTTTTAACAAAATCAAAATTCGTGATTTTTTTTATAAATTATTTTAAAACACAATTCGGAAAATATTTCTACATTCGTGACATATGTTCAAAATTTCAAACACCTGTGGTGTCAGTCGGCCGAGCGAACAGCAAGTTGCCTAAAACGCATGTCCTATACTCTCTCAAAACAATTAAATACAAATTCGTCGGAGGCAAAGCGTTGCACCCCTCATATAGTGAGTGGGGGGGGGGGGGTGTCACGGGCAGTCTGTTGACAACCATACCCCTATCTGTGTGCGGATCACACAGGTATAATTGTGACTCGGACACGGACACAATCACCCCCCACCCTCCCCTCCACCCCCCTCGTCTCGCAGGTGGGGGTGACAGATGCACGCGTAGTTTACACGCATCACTGCACGTAACGTTTTTTGTTGTCCTCCTTTGTAAATGTTGTCCTCCTTTGTAAATCAGTTTTTATAACTGAATAGGATAGACGTTAAATAAATAAATAAATAAATAAATGCTAAAGTGATAGATCCAGGAGAGATAGTCGGACATTGTTCGCTCGTCGATGGTGTCGGCGCCTACAAGGTTGGCTTGGTCTAATTTAAATTTAATCTCCTACACCGGAAATCATTTTTGAACACTAAATACGAATTTATTGATTAGAATTTTTCGGTTTCTGCAACAGTTTTTGTATATTTGATTTCAACTAAGAATGTTAGAAAACTACCTCTCGGCAAAATCATTATAGTTTTAATTAGATAAATAATTTGTTATTTTTTTTACAATACAATACAATCAGTCGAACAGCGTGGTATGCTTGATGCATGCAATACATATTATATCAGTTGAATCAACCAAGATAATTAATGTGTTATGTTACATCCCTTCACAATTGTCCTATTCGCAATATACCTAGTAAGACACCTAAAGAGGGGCATAAATTACACACTAGGCAAGCTTCCCACAAAAAATTATAACTATAAGTATTAATAATTAATGGTCGGTCGGCACACGAATTACACGAATTACGCAAATGTTGGTTGGTCTAACTAAACTTTGTTTGGTTTGTCTGAATGGCCACCGCCCCAATCCAGCTGTGGTAAAACAACTCATAAGTAGAAATTAATTATCATAACGAATTTAATTAATCAACCTCTGAAGGTGATTGTTCCTGCTCGAACGACGTAGGAGAGAGGTTTGCACTCTGCAACGGTACTGGCTGAGCGAGGAGAGTAAGATCATTCGGTTGAACCACAGGTTCGCGGGACTCTATGATACACTTCATTATGAAGTCACTTAAATTACTTTAACCACAGATAACAGAGTACTTTAACTATAATTTGTTTGTGTCATGTTATATTATAAATATTTAATAAGGTATTTTCTTGGTTCATAAATTATGGAATACACTTACTTTCAGTAAATGTCCAATTTTTTTATTTCTCATTTTATTATTTGTTGACATTATAAAGATTATATAATCCTAATAATATATTTTTTGCGATAATTTTATTTGTTAAAGAAAACGTTTTAGAATAGTTAAATAAACAAATAAATAAAGTCATAAAATTGTATTTTCGTTACATGCTTAGCCTGATTGTTCTAATTTTTATTTATTTATTTAACGTCTATCCTTTTCACTGTTATAAAAACTGATTTACAAAGGAGGACAACTAAATAAATCTAATTACATAGATGCAGACACAACAATGAACAACATTTAAGAAATATTTGAAATAGTAATATTACAACAATGCATTAAAAACTCAACAAAATTGATAACAAATCAAAAGGATATTAAATGCAATTTATGAATGAATCAAATTTCTAAAAGGGTGGGGAATGAAGAGAAAAGAAAAGAAAAAGAGAAAGAAAAAAAATAATCTGAGCACTAATATTTTCCTTACTTTGCGTGTTTCTAAGTAAGACTAAGTTACATTATACTGAAATATTTTTACAATTAATAATCATCCAATTATCTTTCAAATGTTACGTGATGAACGTGACGTGGAACATGATTCCTATTTTATTAGTCTGAATCCCTCGCACAGTCACAATCTTTAGTCTATAATGCGATTGCGAAACCTTCTGGCAGACGTATTTGGCTCAGTTAGCTTCATTATCCACGTTTTATGTGACTTATCAATTACGTATTATTAAAATTACTATAGCAAAAACCATTTTTGAAAAGTTTTCTTAACTACAGTTCATATAATTGTGTCTGCATTTAAGTAATAAGTGTTATTTAGTTGTCATCTTTGGTAATAAATCAGTTTTTTTAGACGTTAAATAAATAAATACATAAACACTCTTTAATAAATCAATTAAAACGTTTCGGAAACGAAATGTTGTTAATCGAGTTATCTACAAGTTTTCTATCAGTTAACTATGACCTCTTACAACTATAAAACAAAAATATTATAAAAACTACTATATCATAAACAATTTAGCAATCTTTTCCTAACTAGTTCATATTGTGTTTCCATTTATGTAATTAGTTATATTTAGTTGTCCTCCCTTGTAAATCTGTTTTATAACTGAAAAGGATTAACGTTGAATAATTAATGAAATAATTAAATTAACATTCTTTAATAAATCAATTTAAAAACTTTTCGGAAACGAAACGTATCTGTGTTTTTAACGATTTTATATCAATTAACTATGAACTCTTCTTACTCTAAAACGAAAATAACAATTAAAAAACAAAGTGCACTGGTCACTGCGCAATCTTTCATTACCCTCCCTATCACTATATAAACTACTCGGCACGTGTACCGGTGGTTTAGTATAAAGGGTAGGTAATACATAATTGCCCCCCCCCCCCTGTCCATATACTGCGCGGTGGGCGCACATGCAGGAAATATGCCTAATTCCCGTCTCGCCACCTGCCCCGTCTGTATTCTGTAATAGCCCTATCTGTAATAGCCCTATCTCCATATCCGCCCAGAGGGCAGGGGTGATGAGGCCGTGAGAAACAGCAAGGTGCAGCTTTATAATATACGATATCGGGGAAGAAAACATTTTATTGCAACGGGGAATAAACGGTTATTCTAGTTCTGTTCAGACTATTACACGATTGATTATTAAGTATGATATTAACGAATACATTTTGCAATGGAACGTGAGATCCAACTCATACAAAATCTTGCGAAAAAAAGTAAAAGCTGTACATCGGCCTAAGCCTCCCGGTGAAAAGAAAAGAAAAATATATACTTATTAAAGGGGTATTTAACCGCTAAACTCAAAAAATATATTTCATTCAGGCTAACAGTTATGAATTTAGACATTTACAGATAAATAATAAGTCCATCATGACCCACCCCAAAAACATATCAAACTTGGTATTTTTCGAGCTAGGTCCCATTGTCAAAAATATCCCATAATAAATAACATGGGGACGATCATTATGCCCCGTGATCTTGTACGATTTTGATCCAAAAAAATATTGGCCGTTATTGACGTACTCGACAGCCATTTCTGTAAATTTTCTTTATTTTGTTTTGTAATTTGGTCAAGTGCTTCGGTCAAAATATGCTGATTACGAAGAAGGGGTGTGATTTTGGAATGCATATTTGTGCTGGTTTGAGAGTATATTTGTGCACAGTTTCAAGATTGATTGATTGATTGATTGATTTAGGTATTTATTTCATGGCGGGATTAAGGCTAGTGAAATCTTATCGATGTTATAAATGATGTTGTAAAGGGCCATTTTAGATTGGTATTATGCTCTCGTCTCGTATCTATGTAGAACAAAAAAGAAGCAGGTGCAAGCTGATTTAAGAAATTTCCCAAAACGCCAATTTTCGCAAATTTCACGGTGAAAATGTGAAAAATTCGTTTATAATCATAGTCACAAGATTTAATTTTTTAAACTGTCATTTTAGTCTATAATTGTGCAATAGATTATGTGGTAAAAAATATTTTTTTGGGGGTAATAGCCCCTTTAAGTATGATATTACCAATTCATTTTGCAATGGAACTTGAGATCCAACTCATACAAAAACTTGTGAAAAGACATACAAGCCTTACGCACTCAAAAGCATTTAGATCTAAACGAAGGGTCAAGCTTCTAACCCTTCTACATTTATGCAAGGGACATATTATGCAAGGGACATAGTTTATTATGTGTGAAGAGTACACTCAAATGTAAAAGGAAAGAAGCTGGCCCTTCGTTTAGATCTAAATGTTCTGAGTGCAGAAGTCTTGACTGTCTTTATACAAGTTTGTTTCTATGTATGATGGGATTACCTATACCTGGATACGTTTGAAAATACAAACCTTACATGTTCGTCTATTGTGTATAGGTATTTTATTTTGAAGTGTCTACGATTTTGAGATGAAATATAGGCCTACTTTTCCAAGGCGCCGGGAGGGGGGGGCAAGGGGGGGCGCTTGCCCCCCCCTGGATTTCAGGAAAAATAAATTTTAACTGGCGATATGCGTTTATTACATATAAATTAATGTATTCGTGAAACCGAAATTCAATTGAAAATTAATATTAATAATATTAATATATTTAATGATCTGATCGGGAGCGGAGTGTTGCTAGTTTTTTTTTTTGCTATTTCATCAAAGTTAGCGGAGCCTGTGCTGCCTTTGAATTTGGCGGTATTTTAAGTTGGTACTAGCGGCACAAGTGATAATTAGATGAAACTTAGCATGTCGTCTAGAGTTTAGTAAATAGATCCCCAGAACACGGTAGGCCTACAATAATTTATTCTTTATTTAAATAGAAATTTGTGTTTATGTTTGTAGGCTACTTAGTAATGCATTAAAATTTCGCATTTTCCTTTTTGGGTGTAGTCAATCACGCCCGTTTTCCATTTATTTTATGTTATGTGATATTATGTGAATGATTTATTGAAATAAATAATAATGTAACAAGATATCGTTTCTCATGATTTGTAGGCTATAGTATATTATTAATCGATGTAGACCTGTAAGAACGTGTTTATGTTTATATTTTTTATTCCACATTGCATTGCAACTGGAGAGAACTTACAAGTTGCAGTTTATGTAAAAAAAGAAAAATGATCAAAACAGTCACATTCATTATAATTTTATGCAATTAAAATTTAGCCTTTATTTTTAAAACGTTGTGTTTCATTTTCAACTCATAACCCATTTTAGTAACCGTATAAAAGTTGAGACACAATGTTTTTTTGTTTACTTTCTAGTATCTACTGCACAAAAATTACATAATTTCGGTATCGTATTCAGCCCACTACTTTTTTCTAAAACCCACCAATGCATTCAAAAACTGATTTTCAAAAATTTCGCCTGCGGCGCTATTGTTGGGGGGCTCCGCCCCCCAAACCCCCCGTGCTTGCCCAACGAAACTACAAATTGTGGTTGTTGCCCCCCCCCTGCTAAAATTCCTGCCGGCGCCCATGCTACTTTTCCAATACCATCTCAAACTAAAAATTAGCTAGGTCTAGGCTTATATTGTTCCGTAATTTGCCTTTTCATTCTTAAATTTATACTATTAAAATACAACACCAAGTCACAAAGAAACAAAATGTATCTTGTAACTTTGACATGTTTAAGTTTAAAGTGGGATTTTGTATCTGGATCTAGATACATTTTAACTAGAGTATCTGTATATCAGTATCTAGGTATAGGTAATATTAAAAAAAAAAACGTACTAAAATGTATTTACTATACAACATTATTTGTATCAACAAACTTATTATATGAATGCAAAAATAAAATATTGATAGGGCCTAAATAAAGTTAACAAATCATTCGTTGTTAAGAGTCTACGCACTGCGAGAGAATCGGCATCACAGTTAAATAATCTTGCTCGATGCAAAGGGTACATTCGGAAAGTACAGACGCAACCTTTGAATAGATTCTTGGCTTTATCCTCGTGATTTGATTCTAAACGCCCACACTTTGTTAATTTACTGTATATTCCCACAAGTCAAAATTACAAATTGGAAAACCGACCATAAAAATACAAAATAAAGACAAATGGGACAAACAACATTTGGATGGTGGAGGTGCCGGTTCAGACTTATCATTATTTTACCTATCGCTGACTACGATTTGTATAACGTAATGCACAATATTAAAATGAGCCACCTTGAAATCAGAACGGTTGTTGCATTTCTCTTGTATTACAGGGTTGTCTATTTGGTCGATATTGTTATTGTTGTGCGCGTGCCCGCCGTCAGCCAATCAGAGGCGAGGTTACTCAAGGGGGCGTGGCCAACACACTTGTAACAACAATCACTGTCACGCAACCAGAGCTGAACTTACACGAGGCTATTCCAGGGAACTCGTACCGATGTTTTGAAAGTCAAAAGAAAATGACTGTATAAGTTGAATGAAAGAAGAACTTGAATAAAAAAGATTTTTTATGGGACAAAAGCTCCATTTTGGCCATTATATGCAAATTTTGGGTCAATAAAAATTGGAAGTTCTAGGTGCAATATTTAATTTTGAGCTATTTAAAAAAAAAATTGTTTCAACACACCTTTGTCTTTTGACTGAGTACAAGGGAAAATAATTTTCTGAAATAATGTTCAATGTGTGATTTTCAAATGGCAAAAATAAGAGTTTTGAACCGGAGGACGAAACAAATCGTGCATCAAACGTTATTTTCATAAAATTATGCCCTTGTACTCGTCCAAAGACAAAGGTGTGTGAGAAAAAAATCTAAGGTTAAAATTAAGTATTGCACCTAGAACTCTCATTTTCTTATTGACCCAAAATTTGCATATAATGGCCAAAATGGAGCTTTTGTCCCGTCAAAACAAGTTTTAAAACATTCAAGTTCGTCCTTCATCCAACCAACTAAATATTCCGTTGACTTTCAAAAAATCAGTAAGAGTGCTCTGGAATAGCCCAACTACAATATCCATCCATTCCACAATAAAATAAAATAATATAATTCTTGTTTAAAGTCTATACTTACTCAGATCACAACTGATTTCAGTGTGGGACATAACATTTAAAACCGACCAAGCCAACCCTGTAGGCGCTGACACCATCGACGAGCGTACAATGGCCAAAGAGAGCTAGTACTGAATGTGAAGTACGGACCAAACTGGTGGGTGGACACGATTATTATTCGATAATTCGGAACAACCTAAGAATTTAATATTATGTACCTCTTTTTTTATTATTTTTTATTTAAATTCAGTTAAAAAACTGGAAGAGGACAACTAAATAAATACAATTACATAGATGCAGACACAACAATGAACTAACAGTTAAGTAAATATTTGAAAAAGTCACTCATGTTACAACAACAATGCATTAAAACACAACAATTTTGGTAACAAAATCAAAGGACGGTTCCAAAGTCACCGTTTAAACATTCCAAGAATTGATATACTGAGTCTTCATCAGAATTTAAAATTCATCTGCATTTAGCTGGATTCGAACCCTGGACCTTCAGCAAGGACTGGTTTCGTGAGAGTTTGTACTATTATATTTTGTGCTAAGTAGGCCTATTGTTAAAGAAGAGCAGGTACGGGAGTATCCATAGGAGGAAGCGAAGCTACTTAATCAACAGAGCGTCGAAAAAGAAAAAAGAAATAAAATAAATCGACATGTTTTGATAATTTTGGTGGAGGAGCCGGGTTGGGTAAGCACTTTATTTATTTAGCGTATATAAGCAACAGCTTAATATGCCTATTCAACAACGTTTTACACGGAAGCAAAGTGTGTAATTTATTCGATTAAAAAATTATAATAATAGTGATTTGTTTCATCAGATTTTTATTGATTTAAATCAACAATAATTATCATTGTTTAAAAACTTGTCACATTGGTTTGCGGATTAAAATACTTTCCAAGCGTTTCAGAAAATCTAATCTTTTTTTAAAGGAAAAGCTTGCCTTAATCACTAAGTACTCTTGTATTTGTTGCCCAAAATGAAGAAAAAATAAATTTGATTTAAATCGTAAACACCCTGTACTGAAGTCGTTATACACCATCAACATAAATCTAAGCCGGCCTAAAATACTAGGTTCATTAAATGATCGCACTTTCTGTGATGGTGGAGGTGCCGGGTCATGATTTTCAAACTATCTGGGGGAATAATGTAAATGTTTAAGTTCCAGACATTGTTTTGCCTTATAAAGCTGAGTTGGAAAATAAGAAATTTCCAAAATAATAATTATAATAATAATACTTTATTGAGCATGTTTACAACTACTTATAACAAAATGTAAATAAAAATATAAATTCGGGATCAATACAAAAACTTTCAACTTTAACATAGTCAGTAAAGAAATATGTGTAGGTAACCATTTTGGTTGGGATGGCCAAGAAATTTCCTATTTTTAGTCCTGGAATGCTGAACAGGTCTATTTTATAGGCATGTCTCTATTTCGTGACTCGAACTCATACTTTAAGTATGATACTTAATATTTATTTATTTGTAGTGTATAATCTTAAAGGGGTATTCACCCGCTTAACTCAAAAAATATATTTCATTCAGGCTAACTAGTTATGAATTTAGAAATTAACAGAAACATTTTGGGTCCACCATGTCCGGAAAAAAAAATTGTCAAACTTGCTATTTTTTTTAAGCTAGGTCCCATCGGCAAAAATCTCCCATAAGAAATAACATGGGGACGATCTTTATACCCCGTGACCTTGGAGGATTTTGATTCAAAAAGTATTGGTCATTATTGACGTATGCGATAACCCTTTCTGTGAATCCTGTATATTTTGTTTTGTAATTTGGGCAAGTGGTTCGGCCAAAATATGATTACCATGAAGGGGTGTGATTTTGGAATGCATATTTTTGCTTGCTTGAGTGTATATTTGTGCACAGTTTCAAGGCACAATGTTATAAAGGGCCATTTTAGATTGGTCTGATGCTCTAGTATCAAAGTGGAACAAAAAATAAGCTGGTTCAATCCGATTTAAGAAATTTTCCAAAACGCACATTTTCGCAAAATTCTGGATTATTTTATTTTATTTTTTTGTAAAATCACAATTGCAAGATATCAATTTTAATCGGTTATTTTAGTGTAGTATTATATAATTTATGTGGTAAAAAATAATTTTTGGGGGTAATAGCCCCTTTAATAAGTATTTATTTCTTATTTATATTTATTTGTCATGTAATATAATATTCTTAATCCTCTGCTCTCGTGCGCTACCGCTGTGCCGCGTCTAAAGCAGAGCCTCGTGTAGTTTGAGTCTTTACGGCGCAAACTTTTCAATAATTATTTACATGTTTAACTACAAAGAAATGCGCAAGGAAAAACTTGCTGAACTAGTTAAAGTTGTCAAAAGTGTAATAATCTAGGAAATACAGCCACTTAGCACGGAACGACTGCGGGTGATTTATAGGGCGGTGGTTTAATTGGCGGGTTGTAATGTTCACGTTTCTTACGGGTTCAACTTACAATATTCTTCTTCAACTGGATGAGCGAAGCGAAGACTTTAATTTCACTTATCCTGAGCAATATATATATAGCTTGGGTGTTTTTTGTTTGTATGTCAGTTTGTTCGCTCTCTACCGGGCAAACGGCATATGCGAACTTGATGAAATTATCAGGGGACCTTTAAAAACTCTGAACTTAGTTCAGCAAAATTTTTGGGTTTACAATCGAAGAAATATTTCTCATGAATATCGTGTAACGATTTTTTCGATTTTGAATGCGATATTTTCGTGATATTTGGTCCGCGACCGGGCAAACGGCTACTCCGATCTTGATGAAACTTTATGGGAGCGTTCAAAATCACGGAACGTAGATATATTATTATGATTTTGAGGAAAATCGTAGAAAAATGTCACAAAAAATCGTACTTTTAGTGCAACGATTTATCAACCATAAAATCTCATCCATCAACGCGACTGGAAAAAGCGTTCGCGAAGTGGCCTAGATACTTATTATTAATAGGGAGAGAAGCTCCCACATAAACATCACCGTACGTCTGTGTGTGTGTCACGTCGTACGATAAAACGAATACTTACGATTTATATTAATTAATTTATTTAACGTATTTCCTATTCAGTTATAAAAACTGATTTACAAAGGAGAAAAACTAAATGAAACTTATCATATAAATGCAATATTACTCATTTATCACTCTTTTCCACGTTATCACCTTTGCACCATGCAGTGTTGTTTAACTTCAGTTCATTTTGTTTTTTCAGACGTTATTTTTATATTTACGCTTTTGTTATTCAAGTTTTTCTTATTGTATTAATTGTTGTATAATTATTATTTTATAGTATTTGTTCATAAATTTAATGATTTGTATATAACATATTTGTATAGTTTTTGTATTTTAAATTGTTTAGTTTTGGTGGGTTAATACCTGTTTTAGAGATCAATCAATATATAACTATAGGTAAAGTTTGGAATAGCAATATTATACAACTGTATTTTGTTTCAATACTTCTTCAACAAGCATGATACATTGTAACTTTGAAGGTGTAGGCCTATGAGTTTCGGGTTATTTAGCCGCGTCGCGAGTAAACATTGTTCGCACCTCGACGTTTTGTTATACATCTGTGCGTAACATATTTATGAGAAATAAATGTCTATACCAGCTCAGTCACATAACTGATTTTTAGTGGGGGACATTAACTACCAAGCCAACGCTGTAGGCGCCGACACCATCGACGAGCGAACAATGGCCAACTAGAGACCGGCATATTGAAGTATAGGAAACACCGATCAATCAAGCTGGACACGATTCCACCTGCGGACAGCACAAGAATCAACAATTGTTTTATTCGGAACAACCTTAGAATGTATTATGTGCCTCGTTGCTAGGACGGCTCCAAAGTGACCGCTTACACATTCCTAAGCCAAGAACTAAATTAAAGA
>JAMZAV010011906.1:0-15589 GCA_024449915.1 Sweltsa coloradensis
GTGCTTTTGGGCACAACTTGATAGTCAAGTAAAGCATTTTTTCCGCAGTTCATTATTTGTATGTGTATGTGTCTGTGTTTTTAATAAATTGGTTGTGTATTTTAGCGGTAAGGATGTCATTTTCACTTCTTTCTGGAACGGCAAATATAATGGAAAACATTTCAAATTCTTAAATGCTCCATTTCGTAATCATTTATAAAATTATTATTGATTGTTGTAGGTTCAAGTAAATAACTTTAAAATATATAATAAATTTACATATTATGGAGAGTAGATGCATTGCTGCCTTAAACTGGTTGTTTTGATGTTTTTAAGTTCATGTTCTTATCCTCACCTATTATTTGTACATAATTTATCTCTGCAATGTATTATTTTCATTTTTATCGTTATTAGTTGGCATAAATGTTTCATGGTCGGTTGTTATTTTATATTAATTTATATTGTTAAAACATTACTTTGTTCAACCCTGTTTGAGTAAAGCACTCGACTTGTGTCGAAATATTACAAATAAAATATTTATTTTAAGAACATTGTATGTCCAAATAATTTCAATTTATCTTCCATAGGAAGTCATAACCACACCACCATGTTAATGTTTCATCCATTATGTTTGTATTGTATATATGTGGATTCTTAGGCTTTCAGGGCCGCTGGTAGATGTAGATGTGGATTCTGCGGTGATTTGCCCTGTATTTTGAGTTGATGGCTCTAAAAAGAACCGTTCTTCTCGACGTTTCAAAAAGCTGTGGCTTTCCATCTTCAGGAGTCGATGCTAAGTCTGTGACGGACGGTAGTCGAACTGCCGTAAAAAAAAAAACTCTTGTTGCAGTCTCACATCTTCAAGAAGGGTCTCTCAATGACTCAAAACCGGTGTATATTTGTGTTCCTCTGTGCAGCTCTGGATTGCTCTGGTTCTGTGCTGGACACTAGTGAATGTTGCGCACTCTCAGAACGACAGGGACACTGTAAACTTATCAATGTGACAAATCCAACTGCAATCTAGGAATGCAAGCTGTCGCCTGTTCGGCAAAGTCAGGTTATTTGTTCAACAATTTTTAAAGAGGAAAATGCTTGTTCATAAGAGTATTTATTTATTTATTTATTTATTTATTTAACGTCTATCCTATTCAGTTATAAAAACTGATTTACAAAGGAGGACAACTAAATAAATCTAATTACATAGATGCAGACACAACAATGAACTACATTTAAGTAAATATTTGAAATAGTAATATTACAACAATGCATTAAATACTCAACAAATTTGATAACAAATAAAAAGGATATTAAATGCAATTTATAAATGAATCGAATATATAAAAAAAAGGGGGTGGGGAATTAAAAGAAAAGAAAAAAGAAAAGAAAAAGAAAACAAAAGAAAAAAGAAAACAGGAAAGGAAAAAAAAGAAAAGAAAAAAAAGAAAGAAAGAAAGAAAAAAGAAAAAAGAAAAAAAACATTAAAAAAGAAAAACGAAAAGAAAAAACTGATTTATTAGACGATCCCACTCAAACGAATATGAGGTTTGCCAAAAATCAGGAACAGCAAATCAGGGAGTAACCAATCTTTCGCGGAAGAAACCACCGAACGCGAATCTTCATTCTTGTGTTCAACCATCATTCTTGTGTTCAAATCTTGATAACAATTAAGTACAAAAGATCTTGACTTTAATATATAATTATATCATGTCAGTTGTACACCATATTCTTATCAGTTTTTAAAGATAAAGTTGTCTTATTTTAGTGTTGTTGAATAGTTTTTAAAGATGAAGTTGCCTTATTTTGGAGTTGTTGAAGTAGAAGATTAAGAAATCCTGTATTGTGAAATTTGCGCCACAAATAGTGAGATTGTATAAGTGCTCCATGAGTTCTCTATTATGAAAAGGTATTTTCCATATGAACCGCGTACTGATTTGCAACCAGCTTGTTGCGGTACAAATGTACATTACGCTTAGTAGAAACTTGCTTTTTAATGCCAAACATTACTAGCAATTCTGGCATTACGTCATGATGTTTAATTATCCATTTTGGTATTTCACTCTTTGTACAGTTTCACATCCCTGTTCCATGTCGCCTACTATTGTGATCATACTAATAAAAAATATATTTGGCACTGAACTAATTTTTTTAAGGTGTCACAGGCGTTAAGCATAATCTTGGAGATGAAACGGACATGGGTGAGGGGATTGCGGGAGAGACGTGTTGGGGGAGGGCCCCAGAAGTTCCGCTCAAAATATTTTTAATTTGTCCCTCCAATAGCGAGCCGTATTTTTGCGGCGAGGCAGTGGGATCTGTTTGTACTGCAGAAAGGTTTGAGAGGACGCGAGATGCGCTCACACATTGCCCAAGGTCGCACTGAGATCAAACCCCATTCACGAGCTGGCGTAAAATGACGTGTCGTCCATCAAGTATAAAGAAGTGTTTACATTCACATACTAAATTTTTTTATCTCGAGTGTAACGACCCCATCACATAATGTGAGGAAATCCAAAAGATAATTCAATAAATGTTTAGTTTTCTTCTCTATGCAATGATCATTATTCTATGGAATGAGGGAATTGCAAATAAAGAACAAAAGAACATTACGCGACATTTGAAATAAGTATAATGTTATTATTATTCTGAATACAGGTTTAGACCAACAACATAAAAAAAAATTGTCAATAAAATTTGACGCGACTTGGGTTCGAGTCCAGAACAATCTGGTCACAGGATACACACCACTCAACTGCTATAACCTAGACCCGGGTAAGATCCCCGGTCAGGACACAAGTTTTATATTGTTGCTATCACTGCATTATTATATGCTAGCATACGATACTACAATAATAATCAGTGCATGGTTTGAATAATAGTCCAAATAACACGATTATATACGTTAACAACAAGAAACGGACAAACCTAAGAAAAAAACTTCAGTCAAGATTGCCGGTTGTGACGGGATGGATTCAGAACCCGAGACCTCCCGTACAAACTAGCCCTTATTTTTCGGGGAGCGAACGTTGTTGTATCCTTCAAAGATCAATGGTCAGCACAACTAGTGAAAGGGGTATGTGGGTACAGTGACACTGTAGTACAGTCAGTGCCAGAACCGACAGGCTAATTCGAAATAACCTTATAATTTATTATGTGCCTCGTTGCTATAAAGTCACTGTTTACACATTCCTAGAACTGATGGACTCGAATCCACATCAGTAAATCTGCCTACAGCGGAAATCGAACCCTGGACCTTCTGCATATAGGATCAGAGCCTCTAACCACACGACCAACGAGTTCATACTATAACGTATATATTAGAAACCAATACAGAAAAACTTGTAATGAATACAATTGAAAACAGTGTTTTTAACCACAAATTTGGTTGGCTATATTCGCGTTGATAAATAAATGCATTTTTTGTAGGGTGCCCGCTGTAGGGTATACACATCAGTTTTAAACCGGTGTGACCCTCTTCAACTAGGCCTATAGGTATATTGCGGATAGGACAATTGTGAAGGGATGTCCGAGGGCTATTTAAGAGGACTCAATCCCTTGCATTCGCATTAACGACTGAGGAAAACAGCGGGAAAAACCTTCAGTCAGAATTGCAACGGGATTCGAACCCGACACGACACCTCCCGAATCAGAGTCGAGCGCTTAGCGCTCGAGCCAACACCGCCAACACTGTCGGTTTCGCGTTAAATGGATGCTCACCGCTCTCTTTTAGTTTATCGAGAACGATTCTCTTATGTTTATTTTGAGTTTTGAGACTCTGAAATGCATCGTTGTTTGCACCGTTCCGTTCACGATTCACACTTACAAACACCCAATGTAACAGATTGCGGGTGGGTGGACCCTATATGACCAAGTGAGTGAGTCACGCGTCTTCTCGCTTACGTCCAGTATGTGCAGTTCACTTTCGCCGACAAAGACCAGACATCGCAAGCGAGTGTGTGTGTGTGTGTGTGAGAATAATATCTTACTATTGCCAGAGCAATACTTGCTGCTGGAGGGGGGAGGGGACCGCTGTGGACTAATTTATTGCGTTTATTAGAATCAACAGCCTTGATTGATATCTTTCATGTGTACGTACAGAGGATATGCCTGTGCGAATACTGCTTGCACAATGATCGTATGAAGATTTTCTCACGTGAGTAGACCTTTAACGTTCTGATTTTTTGGGGTGTAGTGCCCACAATGTTCACCATTTGTATTTGATTATATCGAAACTTAACTATCACACGCCAATTATAATCAAATATAACTACCAAATAGATCGAATTCATCATGACGCCGTCTCCAATGCTCATTTGGTAAGAGCATCCGCCCCGACCGCACGGACAGCGGGAGACCGGCCGGGGTTCTTTTCCCAGTGGAGACAATTTAACTACAATATAATATGTAAGATAAAGATATCTTGTGTTGACAGTCCACCAATTTTTCTCCCAGAAATGATTTTGGTACTCAAACAAATGAATGTGTGGCCATGTAAAACAGACCACCCCATGCTCAAGACCAGAGTTCTCGTAATGAACCAAATTCAATTGCCAAGTAATTTTTTATATGATTCTGAGTTTAAAATTTTTACTTTTTTACCACGAAAATGGTTGGCTTGGCGTTTGTTAACAGGCGAAATGATCTGACTGACTTCTTTTCAATGGGAAACTAGAGAGAAAGAATGAAATGCTTGGCTCAACTTCTATATCTCACAGCATTCACAGCCGAAGACTTTTGAAGGAGAGCTTGGCTGCCGTTTTGTTTTTACAAATTTTTGTATTTGGAGGTTATATAGAATCGATTTGTTTCCATAAATTTTCATTGTCTGTCTGTTAATTCCAGGTCGTTATTTACATTTTCATTGTACTAGGCCACGGTCTTTACTGCACGCTAATGATTCTCGTTTTATGTTAAAAGATTTTCATCGTAGTAACCGTTTAAAAACTTAGCTTCGGAATTATATGAACCTTTTCCGTCTTCAGGTAACTCAGGTCATTCAACACCCAAAAATAATAATTATCAAAAACATGTAAAAGCAAAGACAATTTCTAAGATAGAGCAAGTTTGAAAGACAAAATTACCATTTGAAGCTGACAAAGTTATCTAGATAAATTTACTAATGACGATGACGTGGCAAATCTACATAATGTGTCGTCGATCCGCTATTTATGTCATCTGTATGTTGGTTAGGTACTTGCATGGCACAATAGACAATATTTACAAATAACAATGATGCGTGATTGGCACGTAAAAAAAGTTAAAACTTGTCACGCATACGCTGTCAGGAGCCAGTTTACACACGATGCATGGCCTTGAGAATAATATCTTACTATTGCAAGAGAAATGCTTTCTGCTGGCGAGGGGATGGGGCAGCTGTGTACTAATTTATTGCGTTTATTAGAATCAGAAGTGCTTTAAATCAGATCTGCATCGATCCACGTCGTTCTTAAAAGGCACAAACAAAACCTAGATTAATATCTTTTATATGCACAGAGGATATGACCATGCGAATACAGCTTGTACAATGATCGGATTTAAATTTTCTGACGTGAATAGACCTTTAACATTCTGATTTTTTTGGGTGTAGTGCCTACAATGTTCACGATTTGTATTTGATCACACGCCAATAATAAAATATAACTACCAAATAGACCGAATTCATGACGCCGTCTCCAATGCTCATTTGGTAAGAGCATCCGCCCCGACCGCCCGGACAGCGTGAGACCGGCCGGGGTTCTATTCCCAGTGGAGTCAATTTTAATACAATATTATTATATCTCGTATTGACAGTCGTGTAAATTAAACACACAATGATTCCAAACTGGAACACTATTTAACTTTACATTTTTAAATGGCCATGCGCAATTCAATCCAAGTACTTTGTGACGTGGATACTACAGCTCGTGCAACAAGAAGACGCGCGGATAGAACCGAAAGATCCGGGTTCGACTCCAAAACGAGTAATTTTGACTGTTATAATTTGACACGTATCATACTAGGCTAACAAAGATTGCGTTTCCGTTACATGCTGTAATGTAAATTTATTTTCACATCATGTGCGAAGCGTGATCCAAATATGAACATATGACCGTTGCAGATCATACTATAATTCAGCATTTTCCTTCGAAGTTATATCGTATGCACGATTATGATTATGCTGTGTACGTTTCTTATTGGGCTCAGCGTGAAAAATAATATGGTTGATTCAAGCATAACAGCTTACACAAAGAACACAATGTATTACTGTTGCCGTGTTCATAGCAAAACAGTAAACATGTATTATGCATTGAGTGGTGTTCAGCATTAGCTGAACAGTTTTACTCTGTGGCCAATGAAATTGTTATTTCGAACATAAATAACCATTCTGTCACTCAAAAGGTCGTATCGCGAGAGTGCGCCACTTGCTGGGGCTAAAAAGGCCTAAAATAGCTACAAAACATGCATTCGTATTTCAGTAGTTTAGCGGTTACTACCCATACGATTTTGATAATTTTTTTTTTATTTTGAAGATAAAAGTTGAAATTAGAACTTATGTTTTGTACTTTTTGCATAAAAATTTTTGTAATTTTTTTATAAAGCTCTAAAGTGAAGGTAAATTTTTAAAATTTTGACCAGTTCTCATTTTTATATGACCATATTATATACAAATTCGAAAATCGACAAAACATAAGTCCTGGTAAATTTTATCGTGAATAAAGTAAAAAAAAAATATGCCGATATGATAGTTGTGGGCCGAGTTCTAACTGAAATGCTGGGACACTGCATCGCACCGATATTATAGCTACTCCTGTGCAACCTTAAAGTAGCATTTTAATATTAAACGTGTATTGTAGTATTCATAATTATGTTTTTGGAAGACTTGGGTCGAGGGTACTGGTAATGGTAAATAGAGAGAAAAGTTGCAAATCCATCTCGCAAACATCAGCTGGTAAGTAGGGAAGTATTATACTCATCGTAGTCGTTATCGGGGACCTCCCTTCCTCTCCTCGACTACTTCCCCGACGACGACGACAACACGAACACGACGTAAGAAAGGTATCCCCCCTCCCCTACCTGTGGCTGGATCTGTTCCATCCATCATGGGTGTTTCCTCCCCACGTCACCTAGGGTAGAGTGGCGTATTACGACGTATCGGTTGACGCGCCCTTCATCAAATTTAGATAACAAATGGTTGGATAAGTTTAGCGAGAGAAGTGAAGTTTTATAACCCATATCGATCGGTTTTTGTTTATGGCTCTACGACGACGTGTGTTCGAATCCCGCACAAGGCATGTTTTTTTTGTAGTTGTCCTTCATCGTCATCTATCATCACTCATCGTCTCGAATAGCCTTAGTGCATTAATAGAGACGTAAAGCAACAAAAATCATCATCATAAACAGTTACTAATGAAATTAGAATACTGTTACAATACCAAAGTTCATATTCACAGAACGTACAAAAGGTGAATGTGAACCAAATACTTTAAAAGGAATAGCTAGCGTAGTATTTGATGTGAACTTTGCCGTTGTCTCTACTAAAAAGTAAAATGTGAAATATGTTGAAATAGAACTTTCAGTATCAATTCTTTACCAAAACAAATGTTGGTATTGAACGTTTAACTCGCGATCCCGTTGAAGGTTTAGTAATCAGATCGTTTGTTGACAAATACTACAAAAAACTATACCGTGACAAGACAGACCGATTATAAGAATCTATTATTCACTCGAGCCTTGTATTGTTAAACTAATATTATTGATCTAATTGGTACGATTTACAAAATATTGTATTTCAAATAATGATCAAACGACATAGAAGGAAAAACAGGAAAATCGGCTTTAAAAAACTCTCATCCTTCAACGAGACTATGAAAAGTGTTCGCGATGCCCCAGTATTCTACTTTGTTACGTAACATTGCTGCATGATGTTGGTATTACTGTCTCTCAGCTGGCCTAGCAGGGTTGTTCGGTACACAGCATTGATATTAAACCCCTATTGTAGGCTAGATTAGCAGTGGCCAATACTTCCGCACAGGCGCGAGCGTAACAAATTGAAGCGTCGAAAATCCAGTTCAAGATGGCGATTTGGCGATTTGGCGTTTTAGTTTATGCTTTTTCAAAGCAATTAAGAATTTTACTGAATTGTGTGATATGGTTTTAGCTTGTGCAGAATGATATTGAATAAACAGAAACAATAAGAAGTTATTGCATAAGGGAATTTAGTAATCATTTGATGATAAAATCTAGTATGCTCAGCTGTCAAACTGGCGGCCATCTTTAAAAATATTCGGTCTTCAAATCGCTCCCATTTGATTAACATGTAAACTGTCATTTCAAGTTGGCTTCCAATTGTAAAGGAAGTGGACCACCGACTGCTAATCTAGCCTAACAGTAATTAAATATCAATGGTACACAGCGTTGACTCGGTCAGTAGTTGGCTAGAGTTCAGTCAGCGACATTGTTACGCAACCACAAGGTGGCATAGCCAAGGAGGTTGTATTAGATGGCTGGAGGGGCGGTGCGGCATGAAAGTTGAAGCAAATCCGCCGGCCGCGCTCCGCGTGGCCGCCATGTTGGGACTGGACGCTTTCAGGTGACAGCATGCGCGAAGCCCGGTTTTGCATGCATTGCTAGTTACGATATCGATACGGAACTGCGAATATGGTGATTATGTGCTGCGTTCGGTTGTTAAAATAAGTGGAATAAAAAACCAGAAGGACTTTGACTGGGAATACACAAATCTAGATGAGAATGATAAGACTAGACTTGATACAACAAATCTTTACTAAACCTGACTTGAGTAGAATACATTAATCTAGATGAGAATAGACAAGACTAGATACAACTTAGAGCCTGCTTGACTAGAATACACTAATCTAGATGAGAATAGTCAAGACTAGATACAACGAATCCATACTAGAGCTGGCTTGGCTAGAATACACCACAACCTAAGAAAACTGAAAAGAACTTTGTGAGGTTAGGTCTTTGTGACCACAACCTAAGAAAACTGAAAAGAACTCTTGAGGTTAGGTCTATGTGACCACAACCTAAGTAAACTAAAGAAAGTTGTGAGGTTAGGTCTATGTGACCACAACCTAAGTAAACTAAAGAAAGTTGTGAGGTTAGGTCTATGTGACCACAACCTAAGTAAACTAAAGAAAGTTGTAAAGGTTAGGCCTATGTGCCCACAACCTAAGTAAACTAAAGAAAGTTGTGAGGTTAGGTCTATGTGACCACAACCCTAAGTAAACTAAAGAAAGTTGTGAGGTTAGGCCTATGTGACCAAAAACCTAAGTAAACTAAGAAAGTTGTGAGGTTAGGTCTATGTGACCACAACCTAAGTAAACTAAAAAAGTTTTTGAGGTTAGGCCTTGTGACCACAACCTAAGTAAACTAAAGAAAGTTTGTGAGGTTGGCCTATGTGACCACAACCTAAGTAAACTAAAGAAAGTTGTGAGGTTAGGTCTATGTGACCACAACCTAAAAAACTAAAAATAATCTTGTGAGGCTAGGCCCGAGGCCCTACGTGATCCTAGCCCTCTAACCTAATAAACTTAATAAACTGTGTGACTGTGGTCTAGTGTGTGGCCCTGGCCCTACTTGATTCTAACCTTAACCCAAAAACCTTACGTAACTTTTGGCTTTGTGATTTAAATTGTGACTGTAATTGTTAACATCACAATGACTAGTGTCGATGGAGTTATCAGGGAGGATGTTATTGAAACAACGTCAACCCTAACGTCCCAACGGCAGGTCTAGGGCCAGGCCTAAGACTCGCAGCGGAAAACAGTGTCACAGGTCTCCAGCTACTTGCCTTCATGGCTGAACAAAATAGACAACGGGACGAGTTTATGCTCCAAGTGGTGAACACCCACAGGACACAGCAACCGGTTCAACAATCAGATCCAAGTAAGTTGATTAAGGAGTTAAGTGGCACGGAAGACAGCTACCAGTCCGAAATGTGGCTTACCAATGTGAATTTTGTTTGTGGACTGAGTAACGCTAATGACATGAGCAGGTTAAATGCTGTACGTTCTAAGCTTACAGCTGGAGCACTAGACTGGTTCGTGGCAAACGCTACTAGGTTTGTAACATAGACTGACTTTGAGGTTCTGTTTAAAGATGTATTTGTAGGCGAAGTTGATGAAGTTGATGCCATTAGAATCATGCAACAACGCAAACAGGAAATCAACGAGACGAGTCAAGCCTACTTCAATAGGAAAGATAACTGATGCTAAAATTAGTTTTGGCAGTGCAAAAAAACAGTTAGCCATTGGTTTAGCTAATGAAGACTTGTGTACTTATCTGGTCAACCGATCACACAACAACTTCACTGACATATTGAAGGACATTCGTAGTGATGAACAAATCTAATCTGAGAGAAAGTTATGTCATGGGAGTAAAAAGGGAAGCTCGTATGTAGGCCTAGGTGGAAATCTTGGAACTATAGTAAAGCATAGTGCCCCTACACGCTACGTTAACAAGCATGAAGGGCAAGGCTCTGATACAAGTAAGCCTTCTACATCTAGTCACTCTTTTCCCTCCGTATCTTCTAGTTCCAGTCAGGTTGCATCAATTCCAGTACCCAAAAGAACATTTAAGGATAAGAAATGCTACAAAATGTAATAAATACGGGCCCATTTTCACCTCATTGTCCTGAACCAAAGAAGTATGTAATAATTGTAAACAGAATACACATCGTACAAACCAATGCCCCAAACAAACCTAAAACGAAACAGACAATAAACTAAGCATGTATCGGGGACAGGGGAAACACCGAGCCCTCTGTTTCTAAATATATTAAACAAGCCAAGATAACGGAAAGGAATTTCAGGCTTTCATAAACACGGAAGTTCTAGCTGCACCATTCAGGGGGTCTGCTGCTGTACAACTTGGTGTACCTATACAGCAAACGACAGATGCACTCTACGGTTTGGCGATCGAGATAAGGCGACTACCAAAGCACTAGGCAGTTTGCATCTTGATGTGGAGATTGATGGTGTTTTTGGGAAAAAATATAGTTGTGCTAATTGTTCCAGACAAAGCTCAGACCGTTGAAACTATTGGTAGGTAGGCCATGGACGGGGAAATTACCGGAAAATCGCATTTATGAAGATTGGTGAACAATTGGTCATAAAGTATCGTGATTCCTTTCCATTCAACAACCTTGTAGTTGATCCACCGGCAGTGAATAGTGTGAAACTCTCCGTGAGCGAAACACAAAAACTTGACACGAATTCAGTAACTTTGTGTTAGTGACGTCTAACTTGTACAAAAGTGGAACTATTATGGTAGAGGATGAAGTTTTTCAGTGGGAAAACTCTTTGAGCTTAAGAAGGTAGAACGACAGTTCCAGCTATGAACGATTCTTCTAAAGATATAACCCTTATAAGTCAGGAACAAAAACCTCGTACGAGCCGATATCGTTAATGTTATCACAACCCTGAAATTGAATAAGGCCTAAACATATCGAAATTGTCTTCGTGGGCTGACAATTTTTGTTCCAGGTTTAGACGTAAGACGTAAGTTAGAAACGTGCAAGAGATAAACAGTTTTGAGTTAACTGCTGTAAGATAGTTAAAGGATGTGGATGGAATAGAGATGTTACTGGTACTGAGGATTTCTGGACTAAACCAAGTTAATGTGATAAAATGAAAATGTGAGGCGGCCACAGGTAATCTATCTATAGTCATTTCAATTACCTAATACGAGACAGAAATTGTTCATTTTAGTGTTCTATTCTAAGCCTAACATCTGTAGAACGTAATATTGTAGCTAGCTTAAGAAAGTGACTTGCTTATTATTAAGCGAGCGAAGCGAGCGTTTCCATTTGACTCTGCCGGAAAAATTAGTCACTGGTTTTTTTTTTTTTTTTTTTTTTTTTTGTTTTTTTTTTGTTTGTTTGTTTGTTTTTTTTTTTTTTGTTTTTTTTTTGTATGTCTCGCGATAACGTTCGAACGGAGGCTCGGATCGAGTTGAAATTTTCACCATCCGCAAGCTTTGTTCTCGATTGTTGTGTTGTGTTTGTGGCAAAATCGTTCAAAAAATTAAAAAGTTACATTAAAGTTAATCGAAAGTTTTTTTTTCAAACTAACCGGCGACAAAATCTGAGATAGCCAAATCATTTAGAATGTCCGTCCGGTCACGAATATGTTAATTTTAGTTTGATCCGATAAGTAGTGTAGATGGAAATTACATTATAACAAAAGTAACGTTGCCATGGCAACGAAAAGACGCGCGAAGTTTCTAATGCACTGCCACCTAGAAGTAATCAAAATACTTTCGAGGAAGCAGTCTATTATTTGTCAACAAAGAGTTTAAATAGTTTTCCCAAGGAGTCAAGATCCTCTAGATGGCGGTGGATTTTAAAGTAAAGATTTAAACACGGGTTTACCCAAATACCTTGGCAATAATAAATAATACTGGAAACGCGAACGTCGTAAATTTTTAAATTTAAAAAAATGTGCAATGTGGGTCTAGCTATAGCACGTGCTCGCTTATCAACGCGTCCAACTGAGCGTTTCCTAGTTTTAATACTAGGGAAACGCCAAAGTCGTTGTTAAACGAGTGAGTGAGCCATGTGTTGAGACCCGATTACATTACTTTTCTTCCCCCTACCTTAGGCCTACCTAGCCTATCATAGGCAAGAGAGGCGCATTATGACCTTACAGTTGACGCGCCCGTCCCCGTATACCAACTAAACTTTAAAAAACTATTATTTATACGAATATAATTATCAAACTTAAATGCAAATGTTCCCGGGTACTCACCACATGACTCGCTCACTCGTCTAACTACGACTTTGGCGTTTCCCTAGTCTAGTTGGCTAAGGCGCCCTTGTAGCCGAAATGTGAAAGAAGTGGGTTCAATCCCCTGGTCGGGAAAGATTTTGTAATTTCTAGATTGTATTTCAAAAATAATTAAACATGTTTTGAAATGCATTTAACGCAGTGTAGTCCATCATCTGTGGCAATAGGGCCTACTATGGTAAACATAGCCAGTACGAAATACGTGAAAATATTGCAAGGTTTACTCGATCTACGAGCGGAATTTGGGGGTACCTTGACGTCCAACATTCGACAGACCTTGCATGGGCACGGCATTTCACGGCCAGGCGAATAACAAACAAAAAATATCTTTTCAAAATCTAAAACATTGTCGTTAAAATAACTTCTAAACATTGGAAGTCTATTTTTCAGTTTATTATTTCTTGTAGGTTTAAATCGCAATGAACCTTGCTGATTTTGTTAGCAGTTCTCAATAAACTCGTACCGGATGTCTGTTTAAAATTTCAGCGCAATCTGTTCAGCGATTCGGCTGATTTTCAACGTACACACACACACACACACACACACACACGCACGCACGCACGCAGAAAAACAATTAGGGCCGTTTAAGTCGAATGGAAATCACTACGTTCGCTACGCTCACTCGTTCAATTAGTGTAGGCCTAGTTAGTCGAAAAGTTGATAATGTAAATTGTGAATATTTTAATGCTTTGAATGATTCAATGTAAATGCCAGACGTACAGTCTGGTCCATTGAGGACTGAATTTCTTTAATATGTAAAAGTCAATTGTTAAATTATGCTTGTGTATGTGTATGTAAAAATAGCAAAATGCTAAATAAAGATTTCTACTAGAGTAGGATTCAGCCTAGATTAAACGACCTTCAAAGTTGCATTTGTTTAAATCGGCATAACCAACACAGGAAAAATAAAATTGCTAGCATCATTTTTCTACTCCGTGCGCTGCGTGCGTGTGGCGAGGTGACGAACTAGATGTATGTCAACAGACCATTCCAAACGTTGGAGGTTATGTTTCATTAGGATACTGTCATTGCGTGTTATGTTTTGTCACCGAGTTGTTTTGGATATTAAAATTCTTTGTCTTATATTATTGTTATTTTATTTAAATCAACAAGATTCTATTTGCATAAAAATTGAACTAGGCCCTAGGGCAAGGATGCTATTATACACTTCGTTCTAGCCTAGCCTAGGGCCAGGCCTAGCTTCAATATGCAGCCTAGGCTTGCTAGATCTAGTCCTACATTGATAAAACAGGGAAATTCTTGTGATATGTGTTCAATTTGGGGAAACTAGGCCTAGGGCTAGGTAGTGTAGCCTAGGCCTAGGCCTAGTATTTATGGCCTTACCCCCCAAAAGGAATATTAAAAGTATTTTTTCTAAAAGCCTTGGGTCTATAACAGTTGTCTTGTACGTATTTACTGTTTAGGTACCTAGGCCCTACCTAATTGGTTGGCTTAGTAGACTGTTTTTTTCCCGCGGGCCCTAATAGTGCATGGCTTAGTGGCAAAGACCTACTTTACTTCAACATGAGACAATTGATACACCTACTCATTTAATCAATACTTAGGCTAGGCCTACATAACATTAAAATATGATTAATTAATAATTAGTCAAGCCCAGAACTCAGAAGAGCAACCAAGTAAAGAAATTGGTCAGAAACAAGATTAAAGCAGACGACGTAGGCTAGGGCCTATCTGTGCTGTGCAGACGACAGGCCTTTAGTAATATTTTAGCTGATTGTATGAAAGTGGTATTGGGAAGATCGCTCATTGGTCAATAAAATAAAACCATTGTTGTCAACTGTGAAAACGAATAATGACTTGACATTTGTTTGTTATTTATTACTTTCAATGAATTTGATCGTCCAGATAACATTAAATTAATCTTGTAAACAATAATTTAGTATTTTTATTTAATAATGCACCGTGTATAATTCATTAATATTTTTAAAAGTACATTTTTCAATAAGACCTCTAATTTTGTTCTAGTGGTTAACATGAAAAATGGCCGCCAAAAAGTGTCAAAAGGTCATTTAAAGTTGTGTGATTCCTACTCTACTACTACAATTTCAGATTCCGAGGAGCAACACGCCCGATGATTGACAACAGAATTTGACTAGGATGTCATAAAAATATTTAATTAATAAAGTAGTAAATAAGTTTGTACAGTACAATTATAAACTCTTGAAATCATTATTAAAATTAAAATAAAATGCTATTACAAAAATGTATGATTTTTGTAATTTGAATGAAAACTTTAAAAATCATACATTTTTGCATTTGATTTTCATTTTAATAATGATTTTAAGATTTATTAATTGTATTGGATATTTATTACTTTGTAAATGAAATATTTTTATGACATCCTAGTCTAATCCTATTGCCAATCATCGGTGCTCCTTGGAATCTGTAATTGTGTAGAATTCAATTAGCTGACATACAAAAGAACTCCGCTCTCGAAGAGAACAAAGTATCCAACTCGCAAGTAAATGTACTTAACTAGGAATATCCCTTTCGGTGGGTGACCATGTCGACGACAACGAATGGTGACTTCGGGGGGGGGGGGGGCTATTTCCGTTACGTATCTACGGCACGGCCTATATAATTCTTCTTCTTCTTATTATTATTCGACAACCTTTAAAAGGTATACAGATTTTCCCCAAAATGACTTTAAAGGGTACGCCCTTCCCCCCCCCACTTAACCTTTGGTACACCTATAAATTCATTGGTTCTTTATCTTTTCAGGAATTCCATTCAATTCAACTATTCTTTCTATTATTCATTCAATTAATTCAGTAATGGCTGACGAGCAGAAAATAGTAAGTGTGTCCAAT
>JAMZAV010011907.1:0-19112 GCA_024449915.1 Sweltsa coloradensis
TAAGCATTTTCACTATCATGTAAAGGGTTGGAATGCCTATATATTTTTAATGTTTCAATGGGGCACAACGGATTGATAGCTGACAAATCTCTAGCCGTTAATTTACCCTTTTCTTTGACTAAAAGTTACGCATAGGCCAATAGTTCATTTGAGTAGAGAAATTTTATTATTTCATCGTCCAACCATAATCATTTAATAATAAGTCATTTTCACACTAAAAACTAAATCAAACTCGTAATTGACTTCAACCGTCCCCCCACCTTCCCCAAGCCCTAGTGACCCACAAACCCCACAAGAGAATTATGCGTTGGGACGATAACGCTAATTACTTCCCAAAGTGATGTTTCAAATAAGAAAAGTGTTCAATAAAATAAAATACTAAAGTAAGTATAATATATTTCTATAGTTTTCAAACCTTCTTCTTACACCCCATAAATAAGTTTCAAAACTATAGCATATAGCTCTTCAAGATTAGTTGGTTATTGAAAGGGAGCTGTAAAGAACTTTGGTTTTAACGTGATTTTTTACAGCTTAAATGTGTTATTGCACTTGCTGGTTACACCGTCATTTTTGAAAGCATTACTTAATCTTTAAGATTAAAAGCTGACGCGCTACACTGTGGACTGCCCGTTTACGTTTCGCAGTTTTCGAAAAAAGGGTTTTTCTCAAACATTTCCAATCAAAGATCAAGAGTTTGGCGAAGATCGGCATTATTAAGGGTAATTAGGACATGGCGTTCGTCTCAAAGGATGGAGCTATTTATTAAATTAGATTTTCACCATGTAGCCTACTCGTACGCAGACTTTGCAAAGTACTCACTTCTGAATTGAAAATAAATTTTTTGATTGATTTTGATTTTATTAATTTTCAAAAAATCGATTGTAGAAAACCCTGTAGCCTATAATTATGTGAAATTTAAATTAATTTATTATTGAGATCAATTAATTATGACAATTCTTAAAGTGCGTTCGATATTATTGAGAGGGTATGTTGTCAGTTGTAAATTTTAATCACCATCTATCTAAGCGAAAATTTTAGAAACAAAAAAATTGCCTAACAGTGATCAAGAATATTTCTTGTCATAATTTTTTTTATTCATACAGTGGCGAATAAAATATAAACACCTTCTTTATTGGAAAAAAATTTGTCAATGCATTCCTCAAGACCATCTGTGAAGACAACGTTAGGGTCCGTCTCTAATCCCACCATAGGTGTACAGTTAGTATCAGTCTCCAGACGACCCGACCGGAGTAAAGTTCGACCTCAGAACTAATGACGAACGAGCTAGGTAATTTGATGTCTCGGAAAAATTTTCTCCGGTTCACGGTCCTCGGCGGCCAAGTTTCTTCGTCGTCCCGTTGTCGAGTCGGAGAATGTAGGCCACATTGAGCACGCCTACCGGGGAAAGAAACCAGCCAGACAATGAGCCTCCCTTTTTGTTTGCGAGCGGAGGAATGGGGATTAGCAGGGTGATAATGAGAGGATTTTCAACGGAAACTTTTGGTGAACATTTGGTTGTCTTCAATCGTTTTTTCATGGAAGACTTACGGTGCGTACTTAAATTTATAATCAATGTGCTCTCAAACAGAAGACTGGAATAATTTGAGTTAACCGAATTGAAGGTCGAATTGTCTAGTAAATTTTGCGTCATTTAGATCATTAGCTGGAATGTATCAACTTATTTTACACTGATTTGGGAAGTAAGTTAATAGGATGAGAACAAATACTTGTTTATGCAGGAAAACGGGAAAAACAACATAGAATGATAACATTTCTTTACAAAAATTTATATCACAAAAAATAAATATAGTACCTTAAAAATGTATTTTTTAAGAATTTTAAACATACAGAATTTTATAGTGATGGCATTCATTATTTTATTTGTATATTTTTATTAATTTATTTAATTGACGTCAACCCTATTCATTTAAACTGATTTACAATGGAGTGCAACTAAATAAATCTAATAAATTAGTTGTTATATTAACCTCAAAGTTAAACTTGTTCATAGCAACAACATTGCACAGCTTGATGCTGATGCGAAAAGCTATCAGTACTGACTGGCTTTATACGGATGTTCATCAATATTTATTATCTATTTTTATCCGTGGCAATATAAGTAAGTAATCAATAATTTGTGTTTTTATCAACCAAACAGTTGTTGCAATTATTGCTGAGAGTTAACAGTGTTTTGAACAAATTCATCGCCCCAATCAAACTTTAAATTTGTTTAAATGTGAGATTCATTAATTCAATCAAACAATTTGTCAATACATTTAATCTAAATACCAAATAAATATAACTTTCTACTGATTCCATAAGACATCATAAAAAAACAAATTAATTCGTATTTAGAGTCTAATCACCCCGTAACATTACTGATTTTCAGTGTGGGACAAATTTAAAGCGTAAGGGCCCACATGTTATTAAATAAAATAAATAAATAAATACATTTTATTTAGTCTACCCACTCAGTTATATAACTGATTTTCAGTGGGGGACTTTAAATCAAAGCGACCAAGCCAACCCTGCAGGCCCCCCCACGCAATCGACGACGTGAGCGATAAACCAACTAAAGATCGATATTTTTAATAGGAAATATCAATCAGTGGTATGGACAGGCGAACACCCGCGGATAAAACGCCAGAATCAACAAGGCCGTTTCAGAAAAAAACTCTGAAATTTATTATGTGTTTCGTTGCTAGGACGGCTCCAAAGTCACCGTTTACAAACTCCTAAGACAAAAAAACTGAGGACTGAAGTCCAAATCAGAAGTTAAAAAACTTCTGACTTTAGCGGGAATCAAACCCTGGACCTTCGCATTGGAAGCAGATACGCAAAACCACAAGACCAACGAGCCACACAAATAAGACCAACGACCCACAGTTATAGTTAAAGGAATCAAAAACAAACTGAGTTATCCGTATTTAGACTTTTACCATTTAGTGCTACCCTGTCGGCACCATCCATTCACAAGACAAAATTAAAATTTTTGCAGGAGTGGACTATATACCGTGCAAGTTATATTATATTTTGTACGGTTACATTTATAGTTTAATGTATCTTGTTGGAGTTTCAAAAGTTTTTTTTCTGTATTAATATTTAACTACAAGTAATGATTAGTTTATTAGCCTTAACGTGTATCTAATTGTTATTTTATTTATGAAGATCAAATTAAAAATACAACAACCAATTAAGTAAACATAACATATAAAACAGTCTTGTGTTTTTGTAAGATAAAGAGTTACTCATTGAAGAGGTGTTGCTTATTTATGCTCCATAGCTGTCAAATGATATCTCGTTATAATGAATGAATGTGGGCCTTTTATGTCGGGTTAAGTTACCGGTCTTCCCCGGAAAAGTGTTTCGTGCAACGCCGTTCAAAGGCGCTGTCACCACTATCAAGCGAAGACGATAGGCTATCATCAGGCGCACTCTACTGTGAAATAACCCAGGGAAAAAACTCTGCGTTGCTTTACTATATTTTGTGTTTTATTGTCACTCATATCCATTAACGGCGTAAACTTTTTTTGAATTTTTATAAGCATATACAATTTCTTCAAGATTAAGTGCTTTTTACGGTTAAATGTATCAAAATTCAAAACTGGAATAAAAAAACACGACCCCATCAATGAATAAAAGAAGATGCATGTTTACGTTTTCTAACACCAATTAAATCAAAACCAATCGCGTCATGTACAACGGTGACATAAAATATTGGCAGAGTTCAATACGCATCTTTATAAACGTCCCATTGCTATGTATATAATAATAATAATTATTTATCTAACAAATTCAATATTCAATACGCTGTTGCGGTTTCAGTAAACTTAAATTGTTGAAGAGAATCAGAGAGGGGCATGTGACCTATTCCAAATTATAAACATGTCAACGTAGAATTACACTGACCCGGCACCTCCACCAAAACACTAAATATTTTTGTGTTTGATAACGTTTTGAACAGATCTAAAGTGAACGGAGTAAAAATTTAAGTTAAGATAATTTTGCCTTTTGCAATACCACTTAGGTAAGATTATCTAAAAATAAAATAATAAAATAAATAAATATCATTAATTACAAGATATGTGGATAATCTTATATCAATGCAAGTATAGAGCAACAAAGCTGAATTAAAAAATGTGTTATCTAGGTGCCCGTTAGGGCGCCGCAGCCAAGCCGCGGTGCGCTACACACTCAAGCACCTTATACACCAAGCAGAGTTGGGGTGATTTCGAGGTGTTACCCAGCCGTCAATGTAACGTGATGTGAATTTGAAAACTATCACAATCAGGGGATTTAGGTACCTGACAACACTGCCCAAATTTTTTTGGGGTACGATTTTTCCTTCTGGTGAAAAAATGGCTTGAAACATCCCTCAAAATCACTTTAAAGGGATGTTAGCTACTGCCTAATACTGCCTACTGCCTACTACTGCTAACATCTAATACGGCGGCCCGCGATTCTGACCAGACGGGTGGGGCTACAATGTTAATATTTTACATCGACATTAAGGTTAAAGAATGAAAGTATCTTTTGAAAAAAAAAGTTGAAAAAGTTTGTTGGAAGGCTTCCAAATAAAGGTTTTAAAAATAAGCCTTAAACACTTGGAAATATAATCAACAAGTAACCATAGTTACTTGACCACTTGTTGACGGTATAAGCAGATTTAGGCGGGAAAGTGCGATACGTAAACAAATGGCGGACATTTAAAATTTTTCTTCTTTGTTGGAACGAAAAAAATGTGTCATTATACTCTCAAAAAACAAATCAGAAACCGTCCCTGGCCTAGGCCCAGATGTAGAAAATTATTTATAATACAACAGTGTAGGCCTAAAGTTCCATTTGGCTATAGGACTAGTAAAATTCATACTTACATTACATGTTTCACAAGCCTAGCCAACCCTATGCCAGCAAACATTGTTTGATATGAAACTTGCTCAACTGGGTTTGTTTAAAATAATTGCAACAATAAATCATTTCATACAACTTGTCTTTCGATTGGGCCCGCGTTATGAAGGCACTGCCATCTAGAATAATATAGAACCTTTTCGAGCTCTTTGCTATACGCAAAATCTTTTAAAGTGTTTTTTGGATTTCGTGATACTCTTTCAACCATAGACATCCTATATAATTGGCTAGACCAGCAGTCGGTGGTCCACTTCGGTACAATTAGAAGCCATCTTAAAATGACAGTTTCATGTTAAACAAATGGGAGCGATTTGTGGCCAAATAGTTCTCCCCCGATTGCCGCCAGGTTGACAGGGTAAGCATACTAGCCTTTAACACCAAATGATTTCTAAATTCCCTTATGCAATCACTTCGTATTTTTTCTTTGTTTTATACCATGCTGCACAAGCTAAAACCATATCAAAAAATCCAGGGAAAATACTTTATTGCATTAAAAAAGCATAAATTAAAAACACCAAATCGCCATCTTGAAATGGGCCGGTTGAGTCTTCAATTTGCTACGCTAGCGCCTGTGCGGAGGTATAGGGAGAACTGCTAATCTAGCCTACTATAGGGGTTTAATATCAATGCTTTAAAACCCCACAACCATGACGTTTTCCACAAATACCGTTCAAGAAAAACCAATTCCTTCGAAAACGAAAACGACTTTCGTTTTCAAATTGCGTTTTCAAACTCATCTCCCACGAACCAAGAATTGGGGTCCAGTCCTTATACCGTCGTTATACCATGGTTAAAACCACCTATACCCAGGATGTACATGAATCCGGGTCTAGATATTTTACATCCTATATTGTTACTGCTAATACCATAGAATTTAAATCAACTTTGATAAAAAATATTATATTTTAGCAAATAATTTTGTAATGGAACTTGAAAAAGTAATGGGGATCACACACATAACAAAAACTTGTAGAAATACAGCCAAACCTTACACACTCAAAGGAAAAGAGATCTAAAAAAAGGGCCAAGCTCATCTACCCTTTCCACACAAAACGAACAGTGTCCCATAACAGCATCCTCGAAAAGCTTGGCAAAATAGAATTTGCATGTTTACGGGTTTTAAAATTAATTACAAAAAAGAACTTTGATAAAAAATATTACGTTAAATTAATAATCGCAAATTCTATTTTGAAAGCTTTTCGAGGATGCTGTTATGGACACTGTACGTTTATGTGGAAGGGTAGATGAGGCTTGGCCCTTTTTTTTAGATCTCATTTCCCTTTTTAGTGTGTAAGGTTTGGCTGTATTTCTAAAAGTTTTTGTTTAAAGTGTGTGTTGAGTTTACCGGTCGGTTTTTGAACTGTATTTTCATCTTTAATGTGTCCAATTTAAATCCATTTATAACAGTATTATCGAATTAACATAAAATTGAATTATTCTTTCCTGAACCTAACGTTAGTATTGATGTTCAAAGGAATCATATTCTTTGCTATCAACTATAATAATATCTCCAACTATTTATATGTTACCGTGCCATTCATAACACTATCCAATAAAAATCCAGGATATAAGAAATCCGCAAAGTGAGCAGGAGACCAAAGTTCGTGTCTCAAGAACTAAATTTTTTAATTCTAGATTTACATTTTTGACACGTACTAGCGTATTTCTCACTATAGTAGGGGAGCATAGGTAATTCCGGGGCCGAAAAGGTGAAAGAGCTATGTATGTGGTATCAATCGATTCGTATTGATCCATAGATAAACAATTTCGATGGTGAGAGTCTTGATTTTTTTGCAGAGACCGGCCATATCTAAACAAGATGCCGCCCGCATTTCGAATTTTAAACTAGCATATCTTCGTAAGGTATTTGACCGATTTCAATTTCAAAAGGTACCATTTGAAAGGTAAATGATAGAAATTTAAATTATTTTTTCAAATTTTCACGAAAATCCCTTTTGGGTTTGAGGTTATGTTACAAAAACTTTAACTGTTTACTTTACACTTTCTCGTTATGGAACGATATTTACTAAGTAAAAAGGTTTTTACATTTTCTTAACTTGCTTTTTTGGTAGATTAATTTTCTATGTGTTTTTAATGAACCCATGCATTTAATTTTCTCGACAATTATAGCCTGAGTTTATGTAATTGAAGCGATGGCATGTGTAGATGAATAAAATGCAAACTACTGTGTGATTTTTATGTTTCAAATACATTTTGTCGAGACACAATTGGTGAAACAATTAGAATTTGGTATCAATCGATTCGTATGACCGAACATAAACAATTTTGAGTGGGTAAATTTCGATTTTTTTTACTGAGACCTTCCCTGGGCAAAAAACAAGATGGCCGCCGTCATTGAACATTTAACTAAATATCTTTAAAAGATTTCGCCGATTTCAATTTTTAAACGTACCGTTGAAAATATAATAAAAAGAGCTACAAATGATATGTAAAACAATTTTCAGAAATTTTAAATATTTTTGAGGTTATGTTTGGTTTGAGTTTTTGGTAATTTAAACGATTTTTTCAGAGCACAATAGGTGAAACAACTATGTATGGGGTATCAATCGATTCTTTATGAACCGTGGATTTAACAATTTTGGTGGGAAAAATTTCGATTTTTTACTGAGCCCTTCCCATGGCAAAAAAGAAGAGGGCCCCCGCCGACCAATGAGCCTTTTGACTCGCATATCATTAAAGTATATATCCGATTTTAATTCACGTATACCGTTGAAAAGATAATTAAAAGAGAAATAAACTTTGTATTTACTATTTTGTGAAAATTTAATATTTACTAAGGTTATGTTACAAAAACTTAAGTTATTTACCACACTCGTCATCGTTATGGAACTTAAATGGCGCATATATTTACATGACCAAAACGGTTTTTGAATATTTTTGGGCTTGTTTATCCGTAGCATATCTCTTTATGTATTCAATAAGTCCTTACCTTTTATGTTCCGACAGATATATCCCGAGATAATGTATTTGAAGCGACGGCATGTGTAAATGAATAATATTTTCATCGAGAATTTTGATCTTGATCTTTAAAAAACATATCGTAGAGGAAAAATAATTGATGAAAACAGGATTATGTATCTGGTATCAATCGATTCGTTATGAAACGTACTTTAAAAATTTTTGATGAGGTACCCGTCGCAAAATAAAAACAAGATGGCTGCCGAAATAAACTTGTTACTTATATATTTTTCTAAGATAATTGACAGATTCATTTCAAAGGTACCGTTGGAAAGGTAATCAAGGAGCAAAAATGTTAAAACTAAAATTTTTCACGAAACGTTTATATTTACTGAGGTTATTTTGTTACTTCACTCTATCGTTACAGTTATGGAGCAAATATAACGTATATATGTATATTTTTTGTTTAACCTTTGGTTTATAGTAAGCGACTATGACGCTGTATTTGGAAACCATAGACAGAAATTAATAAAAGTTCTTCCACCGGGGATTGAACCCGGGACCAGATGGAAAGAGTATGACAGTATGACATACATATCGCTACGAAAATCTCTAAAAACCAAAAAATGTATATATTTAAAACAGAAATTTAAAAAATACCTCCACCGCTGATTGAACTCGGGACCTAGGCCCGTCAATGTCATACCTTTCAACTGGTCCCGGGTTCAATCCCGGTGGAAGAACTTTTATTAATTTCTGTCTATGGTACCAAAATAACAGCGTCATAGTCGCTTACTATAAAACAAAGGTTTAAACAAAATATATACATATAACGTTATATTTGCTCCATAACTGTAATGATAGAGTGTAGCAACAAGATAACCTCAGTAAATATAAACGTTTCGTGAAAATTGCAAGTTTTTTAAATTTTTTTGCCCCCTTTAATTAAACCCTTTTCCCAAAGGTACCTTTGAAATGAATCTGTCAATTATCTTAAAAAAAATATATAAGTAACAAAGTTTATTTCGGCAGCCATCTTGTTTTTATTTTGCGACGGGTACCTCATCAAAATTGTTAAAGTACGGGTTTTATAACGAATCGATTTATACCAGATACATAATCCTTTCATCAATTATTGTGCCTCTACGAAATGTGTTCAAACATCCAAATCAAAATTCTCGATGAATTTTATTTCATTTACACATGCCGTCGCTTCAAATACATTATCTCGGGATATATCTGTCGGAAATAAAAGGTAAGGACTTATTGATACATAAAGAGATATGCTACGGATAAACAAGCCAAACATATTCAAAAACCGTTTTGGTCATGTAAATATATGCGCCATAAGTTCCCCAAAAGATGACGAGTGTGGTAAATAACTTAAGTTTTTGTAACATAACCTTAGTAATATTAAATTTTCAACAAAAAAGTAAATGCAAAGTTTATTTCTCTTTTAATTATCTTTTCAACGGTATACGTGAATTAAAATCGGATATATACTTTTAATGATATGCGAGTCAAAAGGCCCTTGGCGGCGGCCATCTTTTTTTTTGCCATGGAAGGGCTCAGTAAAAATCGAAAATTTTTTCCCATCAAAATTGTTAAATCACGGTTCATAACGAATCGATTGATACCCCATACATAGTTGTTTCACCTATTGTGCTCTGAAAAAATCGTTTTTAAAAATTTCCAAAAACTCAAACCCAAACATAACCTCAAAAATATTAAACTTTTTGGAAAAAATTTTTGATGTATCATTTGTAGCTCTTTTTATTATCTTTTCAACGGTATGTTAAAATTTAAATCGGCGAAAAAACTTTTAAAGATATTAGTTAAAAGTTCAATGACGGCGGCCATCTTGTTTTTGCCCAGGGAAGGGGCCAGTAAAAAAATCGAAATTTACCAATCAAAATTGTTTAAAGTTCGGTTCATAACGAATCGATTGATACCCAAATATCTAATTTTTTCACCAATTGTGTCTCGACAAAATGTATTTGAAACATAAAGATCACACAGTAGAAGCATATATTCACCTACACATGCCATCGCTTCAATTACATAAACTCAGGCTATAATTGTCAGAAAATTTAAATGCATGGATTCATTAAAAACACATAGAAATAATCTACCAAAAATGCAAGTTAAGAAAATGTAAACCTTTTACCTAGTAAATATCGTTCCATAACGAGAAAGTTTTAAAGTAACAGTTAAAGTTTTTGTAACATAACCTCAAACAAATGGGATTTTCGTGAAAATTTGAAATAAATAGTTTTAAAATTTTTATCATTACCTTTTAATGGTACCTTTGAAATGAAAATCGGTCAATTACTTACGAAGATATGCTAGTTTAAAATTCGAAAGCGGCGGCCATCTTGTTTTAGATATGGCCGGTCTCTGGCAAAAAATCAAGACTCTCACCATCGAAATTGTTTATCTATGGATCAATACGAATCGATTGATACCACATACATAGCTCTTTCACCTAAGCTGCCACGGAAGCATGTTTTCATACCCTATGCTCCCCCACTACTAAGATTTTTGATTTTCCTTTTGAAAAAAAATCTAAACTCCCCTCTAAATTAACTAGACCTATACAGAATAGGTCTAGTTAATTTAGAGGCTATAGGCTATACTTAATTTCCATTTAAAAGTTTTAAATCGGTCTCATAAAGTCTATAAAAGGGTTTTGGAGAAATAAGTTTACTACAAGGTAAATCGTCAGCCGGACTTGAAAAATATGATTATATTTGGCAGTTGTAAATCTGTTTTTTGCTCACATTAAAGTCCATGTGTGTTGGGTCTTATAAGAAGTGTATTGAAGGATTTTGTTATGCTAAAAAATATTGGCCTTTATTGACGTACTCGACAACCTTTTCTGTAAATCCGCTTTATTTGGTTTCTTTTAACTTGGGCAAGTGGTTTGCTCAAAATATTATGCTGATTAGGGTGAAGCGGTGTGATTATGGAATGCATATTTTTGCATGTTTGAGTGATTATTTGTGCACAGTTTCAAGACACGATGTTATATAGGACCATTTGAGATCGGAGCTCTAGCATCTATGTGAAACAATAAATAAACATGTTGAAGCTGACTTATAAAAAATTCACAAAACGACAATTTTCGAAAATTTCGGGATCAAAAACTTTAAAAAAAATCGTATAAAGTAACGGTCACGAGATAATTTTTTAAATTTCATATGTGTGAAGTAGTAGGCTTAAGATTATGTGGTAAAAATTACTTTTGGATTAATAGCCCCTTTAAATAATAAAAAACTAAATTGCTGAAATAAATGTTAAAAATTGCAATAAAATTAATTCGTGAATTTTTTATGTAGAGCCTGTCATGAAAAGAAACTTTCAAATACGAGGTTAATGGCTACGACGGCTCCAAAGCTATCGTTCACATAATAAACAAGGCTTACGGACATTAAAAACTGTTTAATTTCAAACTGTTTCCGTTTCTCGAAATGTTTATCACGGCAATGAAAACTGAACTAATGTGTCAAAAGTTTTCAAATCCATATATTTAGTATCATCTAGAAGAGAAAAATGGCGGCTTGAAACGGATTTAGGGCTTATCAAAATAAGCTACACAGATTATAGGTTCTAGTTCACTTTCGTGGTCGAACAAAAGTAAAATCGTGTTAAGCTATACCACTGTGTTTTTAACATCACTAATTCGGTTTAGCACTTTAAAAGAATTACTTAAACCAGTTTGTGATAAACAAAGTGATCTATTGACTAAGGTATTTTGAAGACGCTTATAAACCTCTGCAGGTCCAGGAATTAAGCTCGGGACCTCCCACATTAGAAACTGAGGTAGACAGTAGACTCACATGCAAATGAGCACCAAAACCATACCACATTTTGATCGCATTTAAATCCTATTTCTCCTTGTGGATGTATTAATATTCCCTTACAAATAGCACACCATTAGATTTTCATTAGTCATCTAACAAGAAGCTTTCTCAGTGTCAGAAGAGAAAACACAATTGCAAAGAAAACATCTTCATATATTTGTTAAGAAACTCATTAATTACACTTAAGCGCTTACATTTCCATCAAGTGCAATTAGACGAGCTCCAGTGAAAGTATAAATTAGCAAAGTTTATTTTGACTCTGAGGTCTTTCATTACAATTTAAGAGATTTATTTTAAAACTGGTTTCGACTTGATGAACAATTACAAAACTGTCATGGTCTAGACGCCACCCGACTCATTGTTTATATCAAAAATGTTAGCTTTAACTTTGTCATTTAAGGTACGGTTTGTTTTGTATTGCATGCAGGAAGAATTTTCTAAATTTTTCATTGCAACTTTGACAGAAATTCTTTTTAATATAACGTGTCTATATTGTTTTGAATAATGCGACCCAAACGTGGAGTTGAACGTGACGAGGTAACTTATGAAGAATGGTTTGTCAGATTATATACAATTTTAAGAGAATTTGCACTATCATGTTTTGTTTTTGTTTTGGCTAGGAGCTACTTTCTTTATTACTAAGTTATGTTTTATGAAGACTTAGAAAATCATTTAATTTATTTAAGTGGGTTAAAATTGTCCTACAAAATTTTCGGGTTTTTAAAAACAGTTATTAGTACCAGTCGTAATAACAGTTAACCAAACACTTAACGATCAATAAAATAATTTGTTTTGCTTTTTATCTCGGATGTAGAATTTTTTTTTGAAATCTACTATTTTTCTGTTTTACCTAATTTTTTAATGTCTGACCTATTTAGTTATACAAACAATATTTACAAAGGCAGTAATAAATGAAACTAAGAACATAAACATACACAACATAATAAAAATGTAAGCACGTCCAGAAATGCAAAATTACAACAACAATGTATAATTAAACAATAGTTTTCTAAAAAACACATTCAAGTATTTATAAAAATGTGAAATCATATGTATTTAAATTAATCCATTTTTTAATTTATGATCTTTGCTTTAAGTTAACTCTTAATTTGTAAGATTATCCCAACAAATAAAATTGCTTATGCCATATTATGAAACATTATCTAAAACGGTTCACCTCTTACTCAAAAATTTAAATTTATTTTCTTTGTGACCACATAACAACAGGACACAATGTCTCACAAGTACAATTACCAAACATTATATAGGGTAACACAGCAAAATAAACGATACAATACAATAACAATATAATATTAGTCACATAAATATGACTGAATAAAAAGATAAATTATTCTGAATCGAATCTATTTCAAACGATTAAAACCAACAAGAAAAAACAATGCTATAGCTAATAATAAACACAATTGAACGTACACATTTTGTTTTGTGATTCATAGATTGTACAAGTAGATTATGTCAACCTGTTAGTTGTTATTATTTACTGCAAATCAGAAATTAAAATGACCGCCCCAACCGGGATTCGAACCACGGGTCTCCCACATTCCAGGTGAGCGTCTTAACTACTAGACCATCAGGACGGGTACATTTTAATCTCTTAATTGTAGCTGCATTATACATCTGAATGGTTGGAACAGTACTGCAACGAATATCTGTTGCCTTTGAACTGACCACCGGCGGACTTTTTTATTTCTGAATTGTAGTAAATATTAACAATTACACCTACGGGAGTGTTTCCCGACTAACAAAATCGAGAAATAAACATGTTAACAATTATTTAATGTCGCTTGCAGGTAAAATTTATTCAATTATAACTCAATTATTTTGGTATTCCTTTTAATTCAAATGACAATTATTAACAAACAAACAATTTAATTTCATATCAAAAAAGTTTTTGTGTCAAGTTTCCTATATCAAAATTAGCTAAAAGTATCTAGGCCTACTACGATATGATTGAAGTGTAATTATTTAGAATTCAGACACAAACAGTTGTATTATATTTCAGCATGCACAGTAAATTACCATTCTCTTGAGAGGAAATCAACCGTGTAGGCGTGTTTTGCAATTTGGGGTGTGCCTTGTGATTAGATTTACATCCCACAGGTTAAATGAGATTTCACTTCCATAAATAAATATTTCTCTTGTTTGTGGTGGGTTGCACAGCGTTGCACGGTTGCACCGCCCCTAACCTAAACACACGCGCCACACAACCTAGGGGATTATTATTAGAGGGTCGCAATGACGTGATTACTCAATCCAACATATCCGATTGCTGTTGTGTGTAGAGACAACACGCTCTCGGATGACGCGTTTTGTTTGCGCGTTATTTGATTCGTGTTCGTGTGTGTATTTGGGTTTGGGTTTCTGCTCTTCGGGCATGTGATGGTTTCTATACGCGAGTTACGTAGTCGTGATGAACAATTTAGAATATGTTGTTTCATTTTCAACTGAGGATGAACTAGAGAACTTCTACCTTCTTCGTTTTTTTCGTTTTCTTTGGTCTTGTTATTATTATTACTATTTTATTGGATGTATTTCATACAAACTCGGTCAAAAACCGGACTAAAAATGTTGTACGGACTTACGTCAAGTACTTCCATGGTATCTATATTTCATACCTACATTATTACTTGTCTTAAACTCTAACTAAAATAAGTCATTTATAATATAGTTTGTAGATGATGTTTTCCTTTCTGCTGTGTACGGTCGTGGCCGAGTTCTCGTCGCCATCCTAGCATTTGCTCTTCGGACTATGGGAAACCACGAAAACCATGTCCCGGATGGAAGCTGTCCCCGGAATCTCGAAGTACATTCTTAGTTTAGAAATTTACGAACTATTCTACAGTGTTGAGGGATTACTGCCTTTTGAGTCTCGATGTAAACATTGGGTGGAAGATCTAGTTGTTTAATGCTTTCATGTAGCTTCTTCGGTATGAGCCATTAGCCGATATCACGTATGGGATTGTATTTACCTTTTTCTGTTTATTATTATTATTTTTTATTATTATTATTATTATTATTATTATTATCATTATTTTATTATTATTATTATTATTATTATTATTATTATTATTATTATTATTATTATTATTATTATGATTATTATTATGATTATTATTATTATTATTATTATTTTTATTATTATTATTATTATTATTATTAATATTATTATTATTATTATTATTATTATTATTAGTTTCACAAGTTATGCTTTTGCGACCGATATAATTGAAAGAGAAATTATAACATTGACGGGTTTGTTTCGTCGCGTCGTGGTGGTGAATAACTTACATTATTCTTGATTTCCCGACGTAGCGTCCTCACTGGGGAAAGACATTTTCAAGGGAAATCGGGAAATCAAGAATAATGTAAGTTATTCACCACCACGACGCGACGAAACATCCCGTCAATTTTATAATTTCTCTTCAATTATTATTATTATTATTATTATTATGATTAACTGATTTTCAGTTAGGGATTTTACTATTTACAACTTTTTTACCATCTAATTAACTTTTTCTGGTTGCATTGATGCTGTGCACAATATTAAATACAATTTGATAATTATGAGAGACACTATGCATATTTTTATTTTCTGTGACTAGCATGATACTTTGATGCATTACATTTTAGCTTTTTAATTTAAATATTTTAACAGTTGCATCATAAATCAACATTGTCTTAACAACTATTAAATGAAGATGCTAGTGTTATCACTCTATTTAAGAAATAATTTACTAGCAAATAACCATATAATCTTTTCTTAATCGTAGCAATATAATACAAATTCAACCTTTACTGACAGCTGGCCCATTAGTATGGATGACCATGGGATCCAGCGTAATGATCAATGCAAAGTAAATATTTACAAAAAGAATTTAAAATGTAGAAAATATATAACAACAACAGTATGATATTAAATGATTATGAATATTGTTGTAAAGATGACGATGATGCAAAATAATAATGTCTCTTCATTACAAGTAGCTAACTGTACCAAAACTAAAAAGGGACATAGCAACAATTAAAGGATGCCGTGTGGCTCCGTCGCTTGATTGTAAAGATTCGGTGCGGAGCAGAGATTCGGGGCAAGGATCCGTAAGCTCCGTAACGTCAAGTATCATGACATCGATTTTTTTTAAAACACTTTCGTGAGATTGAAAAATCATTATTTCTCATTGAAACTCGCTTTTAAATTTAAAATCAAGCGTTTGAATCAATAGAGTTTCGTTTTGGAGCAGATTCGTTAATACTTTGATGATTAAATTTAATTGGCAAAAATCTAAGGTTCCTAGTGACGTCAGTGCATAGAAAGTATCTGAAAACTCGCATAGCTGTTGGTTACCAATCGGAAATAATCCCTGTGCCTCTTTAAACATCCCCCATCTCGTTAGGCAAACCGATAAATCCGATGCGGGAGTCCTTATTGGTCCCTTCACCTTCCCATCTAACTAGCTGCCCCTTAAAACTAATATTGCTTTGAAGCCGTCGTTGATAGCATCACAAACAGACGATGCTATTATTTCCGAGATCAATATAAGCTTTTGTTCAAAGCGGGACATAAACCCCTTTTTTAAGGAACTCAGCTCAAATATCCATTAGTTATCCCAAAAAGTGAAGTAATCTTAAAGTGTTAGGGTTCATAAAAATCCAATTCCGCTCAAGTTACAATATTCTTTACATGATGTTACTTGTCTTTAAACTCTTGAAAGACTTACAAGGCATAGTCCCCACTCGCAAGATGGAATGCACCTCATTGGTTATTCAACACCCTAACCTCATCTCATTAGCGGTTGTCACATAGCGTCCAGATGTTCCAACCTTCCTCAGCACTCGTACCTACATTGTGAGCTCACAAAAATATCTTCTCATTCCCTTTCAAATACAGCTTGATTTTTTATTCATTTCATTCGGATTCTGATCAGTAAAAACTCGTCTCAGTCCACCATCTTGAATTCTCTCAATTTCAATTTATCTGGCTTTTAGAAGCAAACCTTCTCCGCAGACATTGTTTCATTGGTGCACACGATGTAGAAAGCCCACTGTCTGCTTGGTATATCACTCATGGTCATAAACCACATCACCACATCCATGAGGTTACTCAATATTCTGTTCTCCTCTTTTTAATTCCTAGTTCACAAATCCATTCTTGGTCCATTCACGTACACCCGCAGGCACACAGAGTCACATCTTGGATAATGAAATGTGAACGGAATATTTATTTACTTCGTCCGGGAGTGTATTTGACACACTGTTGTACTAATTAACGTGAATTTTTTTTAGTTTTAGTTGTACACCTTGCCTATTTTATGCAGAAATATTTAATGTCACTACTTTTACAAAATCGGAAAACTTTGGTATGCTTTCGAGATAATGTGCATTTATTGTACACCAAATACAATATCACTGTGGGAGGGTATATTGATTCTACTGTAGATGTGTAATAATGTAAGTTTGAATAATGATCTATAATTGAAAACACTAAGGAAACAAACTTCATACAGTATTGGTTTAGGTAGGATTTAAACCCAAGCCATGTCCATACTTAACTCTCCTTTTAGGCCTGCGTCGACGTCTTGTGTATCATCATCATCATGTTAATCTAGATGTTATCTGGCTTATAACATCACGTCTTTGAAGTCTTGGTTCTCATCATCGTGAACTGATAGAATCCAAAGATAATAACTAATTAAAAACAACTTGAATCCTTTGAACGCAAACGTAAAGGGGAAAGAACCCACGTTTACAAAGTTGTATCATGAACGTTGAGCCGTTGTTTGGGTTTGGGGACTGTTTTAATTTAGCATCTGATTTACTCTAAAACTGAGTAAATTTTTTATTGATTTTTAATATACATTCAAACAAGATTTTTAACGGGAATTTACATGTTTTGTCTTTAAGGTAATACGCCGCTAGCGGTACGAGACGGTTCATCAATATTGTTCACAAAAGGTTATGTTTAATGATTCCCGCTTAAGTTAAAATGTCGCATGCCTTCAGTGTAAGAACACAATTATGAACGAAGGTAGAGAATATGTATTCATAGTTTGTTTATTTGGTTGAAGGGTGTGCCGAGATGCGCCACTCTATCCTAGGGAGTGTGGGAAGGACAGATCCGTGCTGGACTGATCAATATATAGGAAAATAGCCTAAGCACACCTCTAGTTTCGGGAAGTAATATTCCCCACAATTTTAGCAGAGGAATAACATGGACCTCGCAGAGCCCCACAATTAGTCCGCACCTGTCCCTAAAAGCTATTTATTGATGAGCGAAGCGAAGATTCCATTCTACTACACTGGAGAAAAAAATCCGGAATGTTTTTTTCTTTTTTTCTGTTTGTATTTTTGTGTGTTTGATAACACGATTCCGGCTAAACCGATACTCCAATTGCGATGAAATTTTCTGGAGGCCTTCGAAATCTCTGAACTTAGAACTGCCACGTTTTTGAGCACAATCGAAAAATTATTTGTCATAAAAATCGCAATTTTACGTTTTTTTTTCGATTTTTAAAAACTTTCCTCGACTTATAACACCTAAATGCTTAAGTCGATTGTAATTAATTTGTCACAGAACCTTAATTTTATGAATACATATATTCGTGTGAAATTTGAAAAGCAATCGACATATTATTTCTCATGAAAATAGCAATTTTACCCATTCTTTCGATTAAAAAAAAAAATTCTTTGATCATAACAACCTACAATGCTTTATCGATTGTAATGTAGTGTGTAATGTAATGTGCGCCCCTGATCCTCATGTCGTCGTCGTAAAAATTAAAACAATATTACCAAGCGTGTCTTAGCAATGGGAAAACGAAATCAATTTAAATACCATCTTCATAACACATGGCAGCTCAATGCACCAATTACGCTCATCCAACAACGCGCCTAAAAACGCATTTGCGAAGCTTCCTAGTTTATTTTTAATACATTCGATAGAAGCACCATAACTTCAAACAATTCCATAATCATTGTTGCACCCATTTGTCACGTCACTTTTCCCAAATTTTAGAGAAATATCAAAAAAGAATTATTCTAATAACTGTAAAAGCAGGGTCCACTAGATACTAACAGCTGCTGTAGCCTGTATACTATTCCAACATCTTTGGCTGTAGCAGCTCAGCATAAGTATTTAGTGGACCCCGGGCATTGTAAAAGTACAAGCGATACCCACCCTTTCAGCAGCTGCTAGGTATCTAGTGGATCCTGCTGTAAAAGGGCTAAAACGTTTCAGACCCCTAAATAAGCATGTCAGCAAGTTTGGCATTATTTAAGGACCCTATCAATTTGTCGATAAAAACCTTTAAAAGGGACTTCCCGGACAGAATCGGGCACACAAAAATTGCTCACGGAAAAGGTCTGATTGCCAAACTAATAAAAAAAAGCCAAAAAAAACTTTTAAAA
>JAMZAV010011908.1:0-18886 GCA_024449915.1 Sweltsa coloradensis
TATTTGGTCCTAGCTGCTCCATGTCATATTGACCCCCCTGTTAATACTGGGTGGACCTTGGTATAAGTCACCCTTGTTGGTCCTAGCTGTTCCATGTCATATTGACATCCCATGCTAATACTAGGTGGACATTGGTATAAGTCTCCCTTGTTGGTCCTAGCTGCTCCATGTCATATTGACCCCCCTGTTACCCCTAGCTTAAACTTTCCCCACTGACACTAGCGAGCCCTTGCTCACTCATATCAGAGTTACACCCAGCTTGAACTAAATATGACTGTTCCTAGCTGATCACAACCGATCCTGGCCATAAAAGATTCCTTATAGCTTCTAGCCCATAACTGAACCTAGCTTGCACTTGCTGTTTCTTTTCTTGCTGCATCTATCTGGTCCATGCCCTAGCTGCACCAAGTGAACCCTTGCAGCTCCTTGACCCCTATGCACATCTTGTCGCCTCCATTTCTATATGTTCCTTGGCAGCACTTACTAAACCTTGTATGGCTCTTAGCCTGTCTGGTCCCTTTCCTTGTGCATCGTATCTCGTCCTTGTTACTTCTTGACCTATGCATTTTTGTCCTGGTTCGTCCCAACGATTTTAGGCTTAAGGATCAACCAGGATCAACAAGAATTTTCATCAGGGCAGGTGGTGATGAAGCCAAAATGTCATGCATACGGGGCGGCAAGCGTTCAAACCACAATGTTCGTAACACCTTGTTTGTTACCTCTGACCCAGCTAACATGCGTAGGCGAAGCAGAAATTCGGAAGGTTTACCATCACCCATAACCTCATGTTGAATTAGCTGTTTAATACGTGCTTCGGGCGGTGGCGAGAACCGACGAATGAGCTCAGTTTTAAGAAGCTCATATTTACCTACGCTTGGGGGCTTGACGATGATGTCGCGTATCGTCGTGGCGTACCGTTGTTCAAGGGCGCTTGCTGCATAATTAAATTAAGTTGTATCCTGCGAGATCCCTGCTAAATCAAATTGATTCTCAATTTGCGCAAACCACAAAACAGGATCATTTGCCCAAAACGGTGGAACATTCACACTTATTCTATCGACTGAAACAGGTGCTGTATTGTGGGATGAAGCCATGTGTCGTTTGTGTTAGTATGGAATAAGATTTTGATGAGCAACACGAAACATCAAAAATGCCTTCACACACCAAAAAAAAAAATAATAAAACTGAACTTCCATCAGAACTTTTGAAATGTTCATTGTCCTACCTCGTTGATAGATCACGTCGGGGTCACCAGTCACCACTGTGGAAGTCATAATGAATACATTATTCGAGTAAGCTAATAATAACATTTATTGAGTTTCACATTGAAAGGACTACAGAGAAAACACATCTGCTTTCCAAACCAGCAGTTGAGAGAGATAGACCTTCATTTGTCTTTAAGCTCAACAATGATCTAACATAACAATTGGCTGGTGGTTGGAAGTCACAGCCTTCTAAATAAGTAAAATGTCACGTTGTACAATTAGTAGATAAAGTAGGTCACTACAAAACCATGTAAAATGTTTGATGATGCGTAGTGCCTTATGGGGTTTTTTCAAGGTTTTGATCGCATTTTTTTATCATATTAAGCTTTAAAACTAGGAAACGCTCATAGTACAGGGCCGTTGTGATATGACCCACGCATTCAAAAAAACAAGCAGGGACCGGTCGGGATTTGTTAAGGTGGGTCTCCTGGACATCCCCAACAGAATCCCAAAAAATCCGGTTGCGGGTTTTCCGCCATTTTGAAAATCAATTTTTAGATTTTTGAGTTTTGTCGAAGAACGGAAAATTAGCGATATTGAGTGAAGTATTGAACCGAAATAGCTCAAATTTGTTTTAAATTGTTTGTTAAGAAACGATTAAGGTGTTTGGTGCGCCTTCTTTTGATTATCTGGCAACCTACGGCCCTTGATGCAAATTTTTACCCTTTTTTTTAATTATCTGAATTTGTTTTGCATATTTATCATAACAAAAACAAAACCAGTAACTTTATGAAAATTTGTTTCAAATAAAAGTTGTAGGGCATGAAAAAACACATCGATATCATATTCTTGATTGTGTCCGTAGATAATAATGGCCGAACGCTACATGACAAGCAAGACCCTTGTGCGCTGAGCAGCCAAAAACGTTTGCTCGACGCGCTACCACTAGCGCAGCCCATGGCCATAAGTCCCGTAGGAATTTCGACCTTTATAGATTTTCTCTTCTGATCCTGTTAGGGTATACCTTAAGGATAAAAAAATTCTTGGGTAAAAATCTGACATCTGGTGCCAAAGTTTTTTTACGACGCCATCTTGTTTTGGACATATGCATTTAGTACACGCTCTTAATTTTAATACATTTTCTATACTTTTGACTACATTTGTAATAAATCTGACGTAATATTGGATTCTCCAACAAATTTCCAATTAAATAATACAAATTTGGACATTCTGGCAACATTGTGGTATTTTTTATAGTAAAATACATATTATTATTAGTCCTGCGTATAGGTGCACTATTTACATCCAACTGTGCCTTTCATGATAGACATATAAAATTTGGCACAAAATATACGAAAATGTAATTGGAAAATGATTTCACTATATAGGGCAATCTCATTATTATCACACGACATTATTGGCGGCCATTTTCCAAGATGGCCACCCAACAAATTATTTGAAATTTTGTGACAGAATGTTGAAATTTGGTGTACACATAGATCATGTCATTGAAAAATGACTTTTGAATAGGCCATGTCAAACTAACACAATGGCACCAATGGCGGCCATTTTAGAAGATGGCCGCCATACACATTTTTACGAACCACGTAAATTTTATGACAGAATCTTGTGATTATATGTAGACACTGATGCATCTAATAAATGGTTACAAGTAGGCGATTTATTCGGAGAAACAGAGGGATTTTTCATGGCCATACAGGACCAAGTAATTGCTACACGAAATTACAAGAAGCACATCAGTAAAGACAAGACAGTTCTGGATGATAAATGTAGAAAGTGCCACTTGACCAATGAGACCATAGATCATGTAATATCGGGATGTAAACTTCTAGCCCAGTCAGACTATTTGCACAGACATAATCAAGTTGCCAACATAATTCACCAACATCTGGCCCAAAAGTGTTCGTTACTGGAGAACATCGTACCGGTACCATACTATAAGTACCAACCTGAAAAAGTATTAGAAAATTGTGATTGGAAACTTTATTATGATCGGGCTGTTATTACAGATAAGACGATACAACATAATAGGCCTGATATCATTTTAACGGATAAATCAAAAAGGCAAACATTTATTATTGATGTAGCAATTCCACTAAGTCAAAATATTGAATCAACGTGGGACAGAAAAGTTAGCCGCTACTTTGACTTAGGACAAGAAATAAAGAAAATGTGGAAACAAGATCAAGTCACTACAATACCAATTATTGTGTCAGCCACATCAGTTATACCACACAACCTACACAATAGTTTACGCCAACTGGACATTAACAAGAATTTATTCATCAAAATGCAGAAAGCGGTTATAATTTGTACATGCCATATAGTCCGAAAATTCCTCAATGACAATGTTTTATAAAACCATTTTATGTTGTATATTTTGTAAAGATTAAGATTAGTTTTTGATTTGAATGTTATGTTGAATACTGTATAGATTTTAGATAAGTTTTGAATATGAATGTTTTGTTATTATTATAGGCACATGTATTGCTTGACATAGTCCGCAATACATTGCATTTACTTGTACCGGTTTGTACCGAGATGTGTAAACATGTGAATAAAAATAATAATAATAATAATAATAATAATACATAATAATAATAATAATAATCATAATAATAATAATAATAATAATAATAATAATAATAATAATAATAATAATAATAATAATAATAATAATAAAGAAATCAAATATTTTATGAGTCATTTCGCTGTGTTCGCTTTTATTCAAAATACCTGACGTTTCGATACGACTGTGCGTATCATCATCTGAGGCAAAACTGAAAAACTTTAGGCTACGTTTGAGATTGTTTTTGTTGAATTCTTTTGCTTCTTCTTTGGCTCTGATTGTCATTGCCCAAAGAACTAGAAACATCTTGACTTCCTTGATGCTGCTGCTGTTGTTGTTGTTGTTGTTGTTGTTGTTGTTGTTGTTGTTGTTGTTGTGGAAGTGGTGGTGGTTGTTGTTGCTGTTGCTGCTGCTGATGTTGTTGTTGTTGTTGTCTTGAGAGTAGTTTCCCTATCATCAAGATAAGATCAGAACAAGATCCTTTTTGAAGATACCAAAATTCTATGCACAGAAGAAAACCTTTTTCCTCGACTCATAAGACAATCGATTGAAATTGCCAAGCACCCCAATAATTTTAATGGGGATATTGGTGGTTTTAAATTAAGCAAAACATGGAGTCCGATGATAGGGAAACTACTCTCAAGACAACAACAACAACAACAACAACAACAACAACCGCCACCACTTCCACCACCACAACAACAACAACAACAACAACAACAACAACAACAACAACAACAACAACAGCAGCAGCATCAAGGAAGTCAAGATGTTTTAAGTTCTTTGGACAATGACAATCAGAGCCAAAGAAGAAGCAAAAGAATTCAACAAAAACAATCTCAAATGTAGCCTAAAGTTTTTCAGTGTTGCCTCAGATGATGATGCGCACAGTCGTATCGAAACGTCAGGTATTTTGAATAAAAGTGAACACAGCGAAATGACTCGTAAAATATTTGATTTCTCAAATATTTCGGGCTGTGAAAGCATGAAGCAAGAAAATAATAATAATAATAACAATAATAATAATAATAATAATAACAATAATAATAATAATAATAATAATAATAATATTTTTTTTATTTTTATTTTTATTTTTTTAATAATAATATAATAAAAATAATAAAAATAATAATAATAATAATAATAATAATAATAATAAAAAGTATTTTTTATTTTTTTTTTAATTTTTTTTTTTATTAATAAAAAAAGCATAGTAATTACAAAATTCATACATTTCTATTTGATTCGATCCCCACAAAGCTTCATCAGAACTTGTCTGTGGGCAAATTTAATATACAAAATTACGGACAATGTAAGAGCTAATAATAATATCAAATTATGTCAGACCGGACATTATACAAAATACTAAAAATCCAATATAATAAAAAAATAAATATGTCAATAACCGTAAACACTTTTGAGCATTGCCAATTTTATAAATTATGAATACATTAAAAAAGCACATTAAAATAGTACATTCAAAAATAAAAAAATTATAATATTAGTAAATTAATAAAAAATTTAAACGTTATACAAAATTAAACGTCATTAAACAAAGAAATTCTTTTTTTTTTAAACTTTACTTTACAAATTTTATCTAAATTTTTAGTTCTTTGGGCAATAATTGAAACCTGCGGTACACTATTTTTAAAAACCCTTTTAAAAAAAATATTTGTTTACAAAAAGGGAACTCGAAGTTATTAGCGGCCTTCATTCTTGTGGGATTTTTTGGTCGATTTCGATTTTATACTCTTACTATAATAATAACTTAAGATTAACCTATACTAAACACTTATTTCAGGGAGTAAACCTTTTTATTTCAAAAAGTTCTTTTGAGGAACCTTTTCTTTATGTATAAGGAAGGGATTTTTTTTTAAAATCTTTTTGCAAGTTGGGAAATTTGATTTATGTACACATTGAGGCTTTAAACCCCAGGCCAAACAGCAAAAGAGATGATTGACTAACAAAAAGAAATAAAAACCGTTCGCAGTAATTTTGTAAGGGGAGAATTATTTAAAAAGGGGTAAGTTGTGCTGCCATGGCGAACCGATTAACATAATTTAAAAATATGTTTTTTCCCCGAAAAGCACTTGTAAATTTCAATACCAAGGTACCCAGGCTAACACGACTCAATAATTTGTTTAAAATGCTTAATTCCCCATTGCTTAAGTAGCGTTATTGTCCCAAAAAACAATGAATGTGAAACGACTTCAACTAATGAGTTATGGTCAACATTTAAGGGACTGGATATGTGGACTACTAGTTTTTAATCCCCTTACAATAAATCATCGTCGTGCGTCCTCTCAAAAAATTAAGTAGTCTTCTTGTAAAAAACTTACCGCATTCCCAGGATTTTTATGCCCCGCAACGAGTGCGAATCATGGGCAAAGAAATACGCTAACATATTTATAAAATATCCGTACCCCATTTACTATATCAAGTACAAAAAAAGCCCAAAAATTGATCTTGTGGCCCCCTGATTTTTTAATTTAGTCACGCTGAAAACGTTGCCGATTTTCACAACAAACTTCCGTTTTTCAAATAGCTCTTAAACCCATTGAAGAAAGGGGCCTTTTAAACCCCAAATTTTTTCCCAAAGCAAACAAAAATTTCTTGTGATTTAGAGTTAAAACGCTTTAGTAAAAATCTAAAAAACATACAAAAAACATAAAAATTTTTCATTAAACTTTGTATTTACGAGATTCGAAATTTTAAAAAGGCAAATGCTTCTCTTTTCTGGAACCCAAAATTTGGGTTTTTTTTACAAAAATATCAAATTTTGGACAGGTCATCACTAAAACACCCACCACATCCCGTTCCATTATTTCATTAAAAACCGAAAATAATGCGATTGGGACGAAATTCAAATTCGTTGTGGTTCCTTTTTTGTGACAGGGCCCTTACTACCCCAAAATTTCACAATTCTGGAAAACCCCTTCTTTAATCATAAATTTATTTAAAAGACAAATTTCTGGCTGTCTGGCATTTGATATTCTGTAGATCTTTAACTCTTATTTCGTCATAACCACCTTTTTTTTTGGGGTTCTTTTCCCTAATAATTTCTTTTACTGTTGCGCTCAACAGGGGAATGTAATTTATTCTTCTGATCGTAGTTTAAAAACTTTTTTCTCTTTTATCGTTTTTACGCACGTCACATCACAGTTTAGAATGATATTTTCCACCTCCTCCACAAAAAACTTTTTCAAAGGAATTTGCACATATTCAGAACTCGCATTTTTACCTAAAAACTTGTTAATGACCTATCTACCGACTCTTTCTTTTTTTTTTCCAAATTTTTGTATTAATCGTTTGCCACGTTTCTTTTTTAAATTTTCCCCTGTTTTTTTCAAAGCTACGATAGTGTTTTTGTTTTGCAATTTTTTTTTCTTTTGTTTAAATTATTTCGAATTTTTGACTTGCCCGATACACCCCCTTTGACAAGTTTAGATTTTTACATTTTTTTCCCTTTTTGAAAACATCGGTTTTCTATTTGCCATCATTTTATCAAATCTGACGTCATCCATGATTTTTTTCCCCCCTTTTTTCTTACGGCCCCTTATAAGCCCTCTAAAAATAAATATAGCGAGTTGTACAAAATCTCACAGCTTTTGCGGAAAGCAACAAGTCCCCTGATGGGTTTTTTTGATACGCAACAGTTTCTTTTCATCTTTTTTTGGTGACGTAACTCTCACCTTCGTCACGTTTCCCATTTTTTTTTTTTTTTTTTGGTAATTTTTAAAAAAAAGCCCTAATCAGGTAAAGATCAGACAACTTGAGGTCCATATAGCTACTTAAACGGTATCTACAGCACTTGGGAAATGTGGTTATACACGACCTCTTAGTTTACACCCAAACCATCTCTTCTCTGTTCTCCCGTGATATACCTACTAAAACCCTTTGCAGCTAAAATTTTGTAATGTTGTACAACCGGGTCACACATTCATAAATTTAATGTTTCATCACCAAAGAAAACAGCCGAGCGACATTACCTCTCCCCCAATATTTATCTATCTCTTGAATGAACCGTTCTTAGTGTTTTGTTAGGGGTCTGTAACAAAAAAAAAGACATATTTGGTTCCCTACTATTTGTTCCCTGTAAAACCTTCAAAGTTTTAAAGAAATACGTCGAGTGAAAACAAATTGTATTGAAATCTTTCGTACATGATTTTGGCCCCCACCTCTTTTTCATTTCTTTAAACTAAAAAAACATATTATACCCTTCTAACTCAAATCTCTTCGATATCATTTATTTGACTTCCTAAGCATTAGCACAGTAAATTACCTAGATGGTTACGAGAAGTAATCTTGTTCGTCCCGTCTTTTTTTATCGATCTGATATTTAAAAGTAGCAGTGTTAACCCATTACATTTTTTTATAATAATAATTAAAAAAAAATAATTAAAATAATAAAATAATAAATAATAATAATAAAAATTTTTTTTATTTTTTTTAGTACAGGAAATTAATTTAAAATTATTATAAAACTTAAAAGTTATAAAAAAAGAAGAACATAATCATTTCAGTAACATATAGTTGGTTAACACTTACAAAAACTTGAATAAATATAAATCAATAGTTAATAACATAATGATGATATACAATGAATTACCTATACGATGATGAATTGATGATTCATAAACTAATAATGATAATAATAATAATAATAATAATAATAATAATAATAATAATAATATTTTTTTATTTTATTTTTTATTGGAAGTACATATTTAAATACATGATTAGTTCAGTATGGAAACGAGTCCCACAAGCCACACAAGCGGCTTAGCTGTGGGGATAAAAAACATTGACAATTAATAAAAAATAACCCAGACTCCAGACTTTAAAAATATTGATATAAGTACAAGGGAAAAAAAACAAAATACCTCGAACCAAAAAACATACAGAAAACTTGAACAAATAATAATACACTGAAAATGAAACTTAAAATACTACGCATCCCACAAACATGCAATGTCCTGTTTCATATAACAAAACACTTTTAACTCATTCTTTACCTACTTATTTGATCTATACTTCGTAAATATTTGGGAATTTTATTAAAAGTAAAAGGTACACTGTATTGCAAAGCTCTTTTCCCATACTTATTGTTGTAAGTTGGTATTTTCAAATACTCTGCCTCCCTGGCGCGAGTATTTGCATTATGACTAACAATAGTTTTAAACGAATTATCATAATAAAATTTAACTAATAATTTGTAAGTGAACAGTACATTTACAGGTAAAACATTACAATATCTATATAAATCATAAGTTGTGATACATGAACCATTTTTCTTATAAGGGGATATTAAACAAACCATTCTATTTTGTAATATAATAATAATTTGTAATAATAATAATAATAATAATAATAATAATAATAATAATAATAAAAAATAATAATAATAATAATAATAATAAAAAAATAATAAACATAATAATAATAATAATAATAATAAAATAATAATAATAGTCAATTCAATTCAATTCAATTTATTTATTTTCACAAAACACAAATTAACATTGTTACATCTCATGGAAACCCACAAAGCCCATTATGCGGGCTCATCTGTGGAATAAACAACATCAAATAAACTACACAAAAACAACCATAGAGGAAGGAATCATTATGAAAAAACATATACAAATCCCAAACATTAAATAAACAATTGAGGTAGATTAACCGTAACTTACAAATTTAAAAAAAAAAAAACACTACACAACTTCAAGGCTTTTGTTTTTAAAACATATCAGAAACTTGTCAGAAACATAGGTAAAGGATGAGTTCGAAACAAGGTAAGAGCAAAACAGATTTAGGTAAGAGCACTCAATTGAGACAACAAATATATTTTTATTTCTTGCTTGACCTCGGAAATTTTAGTAAAATTTAATAACTGATCAGGTAAGTCATTAAAAGCTTCGGGAACTAAACACTCTAGGCGCCTTTGACCGTATTTATTATTACTTCCCGGAATTGCAAATTTTTGTTTTCCCTGATTACGTGTGCATTTATTTCTCTGCACAAGAATTTTATAATCATTTTTAAAGTAATATTTTATTATAAGTTGGTACGTGAAAAAGCCGTCACAGGAAGAAGGTTGCAAAAGAGGTATGTCTCCCGAGTCGATAGAGTTTGACAATGGCGAGGTCTTATTTGGCGTAAAAGCTTATTTTGTAGTACACGAATTTTATTTAAGTGGCAGTCAGAGGAATCCCCCACGCAAGTAGACCATAAGATATAATAGATTCTGCAAGAGCGATATAAACATTACGTAACACTGAAAACGGTAAAACGTATTTAAGAAAAAAACACTGCCGAAGGCAGGCTCGTAGGCGCTTACAGATCGAGTCAATATGAGGTGCCCAGTTGAAATTGTTTATCAATTACCAATCCCAATAGTAATAATAATAATAATAATAATAATAATAATAATAATAATAATAATAATAATAATAATAATAATAATAATAATAATAATAATTCAATTCAATTCAATTCAATTCAATTCAATTTATTTGATTAAACACACACAATACATTTAACAATATCAAACAAGCAAGTTGCCTTCATGAGCAGACTGCTCGTGTGAAGGACTGCTTCACATATTAACATTTTAATTGTAATAATAATAATAATAATAATAATAATAATTTTTTTTTTTTTTTTTATTATATAATAATATTACATGCATTTTTTTACAAAAAAACAATTTGACATCGTCGTCCACAAAGCCACATAGCGGCTTGTCTGTGGATTATGAAACATATGATATTGTACATGGATCAGACAGACTTAATTAAATTCTAATTTTATTACACAAATAATGTTCATAGGCTAAATTAAAACTGAAATAAATAATTATAAAAACACGAGAATACGACTTTAAAATACTGAAATATACTAATTGAATTTGATATGACAGGCGAGAACATTCTTACATGGCAAAAATCGCGACTGTATAACAAAGAATAGTTTTTTAAATTAATCAAACTAAAATGATTTATAAGTTAATCAATAGGCCTATCTATGGTTAAAAGTAAGTAAATTTTAATTTTTTTTAACCTCACTTTACGATTGCAAATCTTTCATGTCCTCTGGTAATTGATTAACGTATGCGGAAAGGAATACTCAAGAGTTCTCTGGCCGTACTTATTGACGTATTCTGGAATATCAAAGTTAGTTTTTAACACAAATCTTGTATTATATTGATGCTCATTGCGTGAATTTTGTAGATGTCACTAAAATAATATTTAACCAAAAGGCGAAATCGATACAGTAAAGAAACAGGCAATAAAAGCAATATGTGTACAGTCATGTGTATGGAAAACGATTGAGTTTTTATTTTCAGGGATAATGAGTTTTAACATTTTATTTTGCAACCTTGAATGGGTTTTAAGTGAATGTTACTCGCATTGCCCCATGCTAATAGACCATAAGAAATTATTGATTCTGCCAAGGAGATATAAACAGTTCGCAAGGTAGTATAAGGCAAAATATATTTTAATTTATATAATTGAAATGCGCAACTTCTAAGCTTGTTGCAAACTGAATCAATGTGAGGCTTCCAACTAAAATATTTATCTACTATCAACCCTAGATACACGTGAGTATCAACACACTCGATCTCCTCAACACATTCACATACCATCACACTATTACTAGTATGCAAACACTCATTGGAATGACTTATTATGTGAATGCTATCCGAACGTGAATCATTAAAAGGCGAGCAAATGTGTACAACTTTAGTTTTAATTGAATTCAGGGTTAAATTCACAATCGTGAGCATAAAAACGCCAAGCTCCTGAAATCTGCGTTTAGGTTTTGTTCTGCAACTTTTAAAATCTTATGAACAGAGATTAGAGCAGCGTCGTCGGCGAACATTAGTATAACGCAGTGCTTAATATATTTACAAATTTCGTTTACGTAGATCAAATAAGAAATTGGTCCCAAAATTGAGCCTTGCGCTACACCAGTATTAGATTCTTTCTACTTTTAAGATAGCTTCTAAACCAGTTCAACATATTACCACGTATTCCAATATTTTCAAAACATTCCAAAAGTTTCTCATGGTTCAACGTATCAAACGCTTTCTTAAAATCTATAAACATAGCTAACACGTGGAAGTTGTCATTTAATTTTGAATTTATCAAATTTGAAAAGCGCACAAGGAGATCGGAAGTGCTTTTACCTTTTTGAAACCCATATTGCTCTTTATTAATGATATTAAAATTTTCAAGATATGTTGTTAATTGATCTGCAATACATCGTTCCATTATTTTTTCTATGACGGGTAACAACGCAATTGGTCTATAATTTTCAAAAAGTGTGTGATCCCCTTTTTTTATATGGGTCTCACTACTGATATTTTTAGCTTATCAGGCACAACGCCTTCTTTTATAGACAAATTAATGAAGTGAGCAATTACCGGAGATATAAGGTCGCATATATTTTTTAAATCTACTACACGAATACCGTCAATACCAGGTGATTTTTCAGAGTTCATTCCTGCAATTATAGTCGCAACCCTTTCAACGGTTACACGTGGCATATACATAGATTGCATCTGTGAAGGTTTGTGCATATTTTTTTGAAGTTTTAATTTCACAAGAATGTTTCAAATTTTCAACTTCGTTTGTTAAAAGAATCAGCAAATTTATTAACAATTTCCTTCTGAGTGTGTTTTTTGCCTAGATGGTTATTTACTACCTCATCGACCGAACTTTTCTTCTTCTTTCCTAGAATTTCGTTTATGGTTTTGCCACGTCTCTTTAATTTATTCTGATTTTGTTTTAATTGGCTCTTGTAGTACTTTCGCTTTGCATTTAAAAAGAGTCTACTTATCTTTGTTCCTGAATATAACATAATCATGCCTAAATCTTGTTTTTGAAGGGTTAAACACATCAGCTTGCTTCCATGAATCTTTCTGGATAATTAATTTTTCCAGGTCATCAGACATCCACGTCTTCCGAATTCTCTTGTTTGTTTGAGATTTCGTAAACGCGGCTTGTCTGTAAACACGATTCCCAAACTTTGAGCAGATAACATCGTATAATCGCACACAACTATCAACATTTAATAAATCAGCCCATTGAACGGAATGCAAGCTATTTAGCAGATACTTTTCATTATATTTTATAACATCCCTTTCAAAATGTTCATTTTTTAGTGATCTCGCCTCCCCACTAAACTGAAATGAAACCAATGTCAAGTAATGGTCAGATATTTTTGTTGTGCATATTGCAGATGAGGTTACCTTAGCATTACATCTAACAAATATGTGATCAATACAAGATGTCTTTAAATATCCTCCAACAATCTCCTCCCGTGTTGGTTTATTAATGTAACTTCTAAAACCAGTAGAACTCAACACATTAACGTACCTTTGTACATATTCATTACTTTCATCTAACAGGTTAATATTTACGTCACCCAATATGACAACATTGCTGTTGTGATTGTCATCCACGAACGACTCCAACTCGTCAATAAAACCGACCTTGCTATTATTTGGTGGCCGGTATATAGCCAGCACATCCACTACTCTGTTATCAGGGAAGGTGAGCCTACAGTAAATACACTCACAACACGTGAACTTATTCACGCACTGCTCAACGTTAATACTAGATTTCACAAACAATAACAAACCTCCGCCTCTCCTTCCTTTCCGAACACTATAAATACTGGTATAACCCTCCAACTCAAATGACACTTCATCTTCAGATATGGAAATTTCACTCAGTACTAACACATCAAATTGCCCTATATGTTTTCTAAGTACAACTTGAAGTTCATCCCAGTGTTTTTTTAATGACCTTATATTGAGGTGTAACAAAATATGACCGTGATTTCTCTCAACCCAGCAGTCCAAATCACTTACCACCACTTCTTCACTTTCTTGTCCCGTATCCGTTAGCCAGTCGGTATTATTTCGCATTCCGTTTTATGCAATGAGTTGTAGGTCGTTGTCGTCCTTTACTTTAATGACTTGACGGGTGTTTTCGTCTTTGCGCACAAATATCTGGTCTCCTTCCACCACACGAACTTGAATCCGGCGTCCTTGGCTCGCTGCTTCGCTTCCCAAAGCAGACTACGGTAGTAGGGAGATAGATTCTCACCTATGTAGATATTCGTATTCTGCGTGCAGTTGTCCCCTAATATTTGCGAGCTCTTTACACTTTTCTTGCGCCTGGCTTCAAGTACTTCTTCGCGCTTTTTCCTAGACGCAAATTGCACTAATATCTTGGGTGGGTAATCCGCGTTCCGTTTGTTAGGCAACCGGTGAGCAGCTTCAATGTCACTACTAACTAAATTCACATTTAATTTGTTAGCAACCTGTATAACTATGTCTTCAACGCTTTCGCCGCTAGTTTCTTCAACGTTTAACACCTCGATATTTTTATTACGGCTGTATTGTTCAGAAAATTAACCCGACTTATCAGCGTTGATACTAGAACACTTCTTTTCCGCTGACTCACGCTCAAGTTCTTTAACTCTATCTTCGCTTTTGTTAAATTTGTCGAGAATTTCATGAAGTTTGGCGTCCATGCTTTTTAACGTGGCAGCTACGCTTCCATCACTGCTTACAACATTGACGTCCCCCGCATTCTTTACCTCGCGACACTTAACACATCGCCACTGTTGTTTTTGGGATTGCGATTTAGATTTATTTGTGGATTTTCGAACACCGAATAATCGAATAATAATAATAATAATAATAATAATAATAATAATAATAATAATAATAATAATAATAATAATATAATAATAATAATTTTTTTTTTTTTTATTTATTTTTTTATTTATTTATTCTTAGCACAAAATATTTTTACAAATTGGCATTAACCACCATGAGCTAAATGCTTCGCGCGGTGGCTAGCTCACAAATAAATACACAATCTCACTATCAAGTGCCGCCATATTATATAATTAAATTTTAAAAAACATAAATATTTTGGTACAATCCAATCTTTACAACTTACAGATTTAAAAATTAAAATATAAAATCTTTTAAAAAAATAAAAAGGGTACACAAAAAGTAAATGAACATTTATTATATAAAAATCAGACTCATTAACCCAATTTTGGGGGATATTACAAACATTTACACTTAAGACATTAAACACCTTTTACGCTGCGTTTAAAACTAAGCTGGCTCATACTTGGGACAAAATCTGGCAGTAATTGTGAAAATTTCATTGAAATTGGCTGGGCCCTTTATGTGCTAGCTGGTTACGGGTGTTTGTTAAAAATAATCTGGAACAGTCAGTAGATATATTTTCGATCTTCTTGTATTAAAAGAGCGGGCCCAACTGGTGTATATAGGCCGGACTACAAACACCATACGTTACCAGATTTAAACATACAATTTGTTCAATGGTAAAATTTTTAAATATAGAATACATTGGGCCAGTAGAATCCATTTTCTCATACGACAGATTGTTCGTAACGCAAAATTTTGCAGTGAAACTAATTGGTGCAACTTACTGGGAGATGTTCCTCCCAGTGAACAATACCATACTGAAGAATGCTCTGAAACAAGGCGAAATGTAGCTGGCGCAACACATCCAACGGCATAATATTTGAAGGTTAAAAAATAAGCAAATTACATGCCTAAGTTTGGTTGCAAAACTGATATGAGCATACCAGCTAAGAGCAGAGTCTATAAAAACACCAAGGTACTTAATAAATTCGCACCTCTCAATTTCACTACAAGTACATACTTCAGATACCAGCCAGGAAGATGGTATTTAATTATAATGTTTGGTATAGCGAGATCCTCCTTGAACCGAAATAAAATGTATTTAGTTTTTGATATGTTTAGCACTAGCTTATTCAAACCAAAGAAATTTGACAACACTCGCATGTCTTCATTTATCAGGCTCGAGAAACCGTACGATACAGCAATAGAGCAAGTGCCGAGTCATCAGCGAAAATAGTTAATTTTGAATGCGTCTTAAAACTTGATAGCTGATTAATAAAGATGAGAAAAAACTGGCCCCAGGACAGACCCCTGTGGCACTCCATGGGTTGATCCTTCTAGAGCTATGCACACCTTTAATCACAACCATTTTTACTCTATTTGAAAAATATGATTTAAACCACTTTCCCATTACACCTCTGATGCCACAAGCAAAAAGTTTATCTAGAATTAATTCATGGTTTACCCATGTCAAAAGCTTTGGCTAAATCCAAATATACAGCCAACGGTTTTCGTCCTCTTTCTAATGAAGACGTAATCCCGCGTATATGATTATCAATCGCCATGTCACAGTTTTTGTTTCGTAAAAACCAACTGATCAGGTGAGAAAATTGTACAGATGACAAAAATTTATAACCCTTTTTTTTTACGCATCTTTCCAAAATTTTAGATATAGTTGGAAAGGTTGAATTGGACATAGTTGTTAACTTCAGATTTCACCCCTGATTTAAAAATTGGTGTTATTACTGCAAACCTTCAACATAGGTGGAACAATACCTTTTGAGATGGAAAGATTAAAAAGATGTTTAAAAATAGGTACAAATATATCAATGTTTCTCTTTATCATACAAATGTTAAGTCTATCTAACCTGCACTTCTTTTACCTTTCATACTCCGTAATATCAACTAGCTCATACTCTGTAATTTCATCACAGCGCAAGGTATTTTCATCCAACTCAAGGGCATAACGTTAGGTAGCCTCTCCTTAAAGTTCACCTGCCGATCACTTTCCTCTAGAACTTTAGTTGCTACGCTGAAAAAAGAAGTTGTTTAAAAAGCTCAGCCACAGCTTGTGGACAAACATCTGCAGATACATTGTTTCCATTAAAAACTATGTCTCTGATTTCATCACTGGCCACTGTTTACTTTGAGCAGCTTATTTGTAACTTTCCAGAAATTACCCCCCTCAGATTTGGCTTTATCCAGTTCTTCATAATAATAATCAGATTTTATCCCGTCGAATAGCCTTATCTACATCAGCACTTATCACTTTATATCGATGACGTAATAACTCATCGTCTGGACGCAGTTTCTTACAATTTATACAACTTCTGTTTTCTGTTTACTAGATACATAGTTGCAAGTGATTATCCAAGGATGTCGCTTTTTGGTTTTTTTCTATTATTTTTAAAAACAACTTGAGCACTTAAAATAAGCTTTGCTAAGATTTGTTCAAATGTTCAAAGGGGCTGACAACATCAAAATTTTATAAAACACTATCCCAATTTTGAGTGGTAAGATTTGCACCAAACAGATCGTCATTAATTATATGAATTTCATTTTTAACTGTAGACAAATTTAATTTACTTGTAACATGGGCCAGGGTGGCATGATGATCAGTAATTGCACAATCCACTGCAGTGCAATCAAAACATATATTTTTTTGTATTCCGAATGATATGTGGTCAATACAGGTCATGGTTCCATTTTGAATTCGTGTTGGCGTATTTAAACAAGATGCAAACCCTTCCGATATTAGCAAGTTCAGATAGTTGTTTGTTGCCACACTATCTGGCAGCCTACTAGTGTTGTCAAGTGAACGGAGAAAAGTCATATTTATATCTCCTACCATAAATGCAAGGGTCACTGCACTGCGCCAGGACAGGTTTAAGGTCGCTGACAAAATCATCAATAGATGAAACATTTGCCCGGCGATACACGGTGAGCACTGATAGCATCAGCTCTCCTACAAATAACCTAAGCATTATGCACTCAAACTGTGTCGAACAAAAAATGCTTCCACGTGAACTTCAGATCGCTCTTTACATAAACCACAACCCCGCCTGACCTGTTATCAGGCCGCGACTGTAATAACATGGGATGTTAGGTATATCATAAAAACCCCCTTTCTTCCATACTAATCCACACCCCCCAGTAGCGCAATCACTTTGTACTCGAAGCCTGACGAGTTAAAATAAACAAGCAAGTTATTGAAGTTTTTTCCCAGACTCCGAAGTTAAGATGGAACACAAACTTCGACTCCTGCACCAGTCATTCTTGATCAACCTGTGCGACGGGGCAAGTCCGATCGAGTTTCACTTAATTATAGGGGACTTCTCACTTGACGCATGTAAACATTGCCATTTTTCACCCAGGCGAACTTGTACCCGCACTTACGCCGCGCTTTTGGGGAGCCTCCCAGGCCAAGCCACTCACTGTAGGGGTCAAAAGTTCGTTAGATAAATGCGATCATCGTTGGTGTCTGGTTTGATGTTGTTTGTTTGTAAAGACCTTGCGACGCTTACTCAAACCCCTCATCTCTCGTGCCTTCTCATAGAATTTGACAATCAGTCGGCTGGTTTTTTTGTTGTTAATGCGGAACACATCTGACACATCTTGATCACTGCATTCCACATTAATCTCCCCTTTCTATTTTCTTAACGATTGACCAATTATCGTCATTCTCACCAAAAGAGATACCCTGTATTTTCTAAATTATTTTCTAGTCTGTCTGTTTCCAAAACCCGTTCACACGAAAGTTAAGTTCTTTATTGCGACATCTTTCTCTTTTTTACTTTTAGTTAAAAACGTCAATTTTTGACATAAGAGATTCAAGTATAAAATTCGTTGGAATTAACTTTGTCCCTAATTTCTTTCACAACCGACAATAACTCTTCCGTGGGTTTTCCTGCTTCTCACCTGTCTTCCGGACTGGTTGCGAAGCGTTGCCCGTCTCGTCAGGCACGGGAGTCGAACCTCGGGAATCAACACATTTCCATGACATCCTCTCCTTGGCTGACTTCCTGCGGGACGTCGTCTCCCGCAAACCCCGGAACACTCAAAGTGGAAATTCCCTTTGCAATCGCCATAGCAGGTTACAAAGTCTCCACTGGCCGGGACCTCCCTCCGTACAACGGGGAAAACCGCTGCATCGTACACACTCGATATACACGTTTATCGCTGAAGCGCGGAGCTATCACAAAACCCGACCGTCTCCGACGGCGACTGATGAATATAATAATAATAAAAAAATAAAATAATAAAATAATAATAATATAAAATATAATATATTTTTTAATTTATTGAAGCAAAAAAATTGACATATTTACATAATTCCCCCCCAAAAATTTCTGGTCAATTATTGAAAAAGGGCAAAAAAAAAAAAATAAT